>OMKI01010926.1:0-11413 GCA_900302315.1 Phycis blennoides | reverse complement strand
TCAAACTTTGTGCATGTCTTGAAATGACACTAAAGAAATGTCTACTGGGCGGCATAGCTCAGTGGGTAGAGTGGGTCGTTCACTAACCGGAGGGTTGGGGATTCAATCCCAACTGTCCACATGCTAAACCCCACAAATGTACTGATTGTAGTGGCTTTGGACAAAAGCATCTGCCAAACACTGCAAATGTAGTAAACAAAAGAAATTACCTAATAGACTATTGTGAGGTATCACACAAGCTTATAGCTGACAGACGGCTGGCATTTCTAACAAATTAGAGTCAAATTATAGCTCTTACAATCTTGCCTACAGAAAGGCCTTTAAGTACAATATTATTTTTTTCAAAAACATCTTCGGAAAAGGAAACCTCTATATCAGGTGTCCCCAAACTTTTTTTGGTGGGGGCCACATCAACTTTCCTTTCTGTGATGGGGGGCCGACGTCAGTCTCTAACAGGAAATGATATGGACCAAAGTGACAATCAGTATTATTGTGGAGAATGTTGAATTCTTTGAACACCGCCACTGGATCCTTGCAGATTAGGCAAATTGCCTTTTCCTTGCACTGGACAAAAAATACTCATCCGTCCACTGCTGTTTAAAAACTCTACACTCCGAATGGATTTTCCGTTTCGACATTTTGTTATCTGACTTTCTTCCGTTCTTCTCCCGCCTATAGCCCGGGAGCCCGGGGGAAATTAGCTACAACTGTAAATAGTTCGTAAATAAGGTACATTTTAATTAGAATGACAACCTTAATCATTGCAGATATTTTATAATAGGAAAATGCTATTTTAAAAAATAGGCCATGTTTAGAGGGATTGTTTGGGATCGTTAAGTGGGCCACTCCAATTGTTGAGGCGGACCGGATCTGGCCCATGGGCCGTAGTTTGGGGACCCCTGCTCTATATCAATCTTTATAAAAAAAATTGGTTACTAATACCTTTATCTATAGCATGATTCAAGTAAAATTCTACAACAAATGATAACACTTAACAGATTGGCAGAGGTGGAAAGTAACGAAATACATTTACTCACGTTACTGTATTGAGTAGTTGTTTTGTGTATTTTGTATTTTTGAACTATAATATAAAATTGGTATTTTGTATTTGACTTGAGTAAGTTTTGACTGAAGTATTGTACTTAGTTACATTATGAATCCTATCCGTTACCGAGTAAAAAAAAAAAGCCCAATGAAAACCTACAGGGGAAAAATACGCGCCAGGAAACCAACACAGTGACGAATGATGAGTACTAGTGTCAACATAGAGGGCGCAAACTCATATACTGACGCACAAGCTAGGTCAGTGGGTGCAAAGTCTTTCTAGTGCTAATTTATAGGATGGAGGAAACTGAACAAGAAGACTCATTTGTTGTTATTGTACTTACATTTGTTACACTTGTTCTTTAATTAAAAACAAAATAGTTTTGGATTTATGACCCCTTGTCGTATTTTCACTACCCTCGCCCCCATACACAGACACGCAGAAAGTAACTAAGTAAATTTTACTTAAAGTACATTTTAAATGAACTACTTTTGACTTCTACTTGAGTACATTTTCAGATGGGTAATTGTACTTGTACTTGAGTAATATTACACCAAAGTATTGATACTTTTACTTGAGTACAATATTTTAGTACTTTTTCCACTTCTGCAGATTGGAACATAATTTACAAATTTGTGCTTCCCATTGATGTGTTTTTATGTGAGTCGGCTTCAAAACTCCCATCCTTTTGAGTTCTGAAATTTAAAAAAGTGACAAAAGAATTAACCAACACATAAAACCATACACCAACATAAACACACATCTTTGTCAATTAATTTCATAAAGAACACACAGTCAAGACACCACATGTGGACTGACCTTTGTTCAGTGTGGTCCTGAAGTTCCATATTGTGGGTCTCGGGCAGCAGAAAGCAGAGGATCCCTGCTATTAAGGGAATGGAGCCATACAACACCATAGGGATGGCAGGGTGGTAGACCTCTAGTAGCCTGATGAGAGGGGCCAGGATGCCCCCGATACGAGCAGACATGGAGTTCAGACCCACCCCACTCTGCCTGCCAGGAACAATAAGAACAAATCGCTGTAACTCTGATAGACTATAATCATCTAATAATCTCTGTGCCAATATGCCTTGTAATAATACCTTATATATATATAAAACTGGATATGTTGATGCTGAATAGTGGTTAAGGTTCAATCAATATGATCAATATATTGCAAATATCCAAATAAGGGAGCAACCCCTAGCCAGACACAATTGATGGTTCTAGTTGGGAGGGTGTTACCTCAGCCTAATTTTAGGATTCAGGATAGCTGATCGGCAAATTGGTACTGAGGTGGTGTTAGCCAGCAGAACAACCAAGTCTTAGTCACAGCTATGACAATCTCCAAAAGAGTGGGACACTTTCTGCATGGCTTTGCCCACATAAAATAGTTACCAATCCCACGACTGAGTGATGCCTTTAAAATCCACCCCATGCCCATATGGACATTTTATTTATGACATCAAGAAAAACATGGCGACTGAGTTGAGTTTAGATACATTCAGTCTCAAAGATAAATCTCAAACTCTCTCTCTTTATCTTAATTTTGCGTAAAGTTTTTTTATTTTGGTTGGAGGACTTTTTGGAGGTTTACCTGAGAATTGTGGGGTACAGTTCTGCAGTGAACACATAGAGCATAGTAAAGGAAGAGGTAGCAGCATACTTCCCAAGTACAGCGATGACCGTCACAACTACAGGAAGGTCTATGGGTAAAAAATGGAACAATTGCATAAATATGAATTTATCATTTGATGTTAGCATGCAGAAGGTAAAGGCTGATAGTTACCCTTTGGGATAGCAATGATCACAAGGCAGGCAGCGCTGGCACTGAACAAGGCCCCAGCTTGACATTTTCTCCTCCCAAAGTACTCAATGAATAAAATACTGCCCATGCGTGCAGGGATTTCTACAAGGCCAAATATGAACTGAGTGAGGTAGATATCCACGCCAAAATTGTCGACATTTAGGCTTACTCCAAAGTACACCACGCTTGTTGCAAACCTATCGACAGAACATCATAAATAGTGTTACCCAACCTTGACTGTTGTGATTTAGAATCAGCATTTTGTTCTAAAATGTGTACACATCATTTTGAAGAAACTTTAGTGATACTCACCACAAAGAGTTCATGATGAGAACACGTTTCCTTAAATAAGACACCCTGAAAATGTCTGATATGCTTCCAGTTTTTGATGAGTTCTCAGACTCCAACTAAACAAGACAAAAGTACATGACAAAGGTTCTTTGATTAAAAATAACAAAATAAAATGACACTTTGCGCATTTTATTTCGAAGGGCCAGGTTCGACACCCTGTGACGCTCCGTGGGACGTCAGCAACTCGCGGTTAAAAAAGGAAGCTAGGCTATCAAAGATGTCAGAAAAAGCGCGAACGCTGCCTCATGTGGATGTGAATGCGCTGCTACACTGACACTGACAGCTAGCTGTGTTATCCATGACCATTTGCCTGAACGGCCGGATGATATCCGCGTGTCAAGCTAGGTGAATTTTCAAAGATAAAATTCCCGCTCATATCCTGACTCAGCGGTCAGGTTTTTTTTATTCTTGGTATGATTCCCGTCGGATGTGAAACGACTCTGCCAGGAACGGGATCGCTTCCCAACGTCCAGAGATTCCCAGTGTGAACTGGGTGGCGAACCAAGAGGAACTGCTATTAAAGAAAACCCCTATCGCAGGCTGTGTGGTAGGATGTAATGAACACTTCCCACAAGTGCTGATAATAAAAAGGGCCCCAACGATTCAAGGATTTTCTTCGGGAAGAGGGTTTTGTTTTTTTGCCGGCTTTATTATTTTGGTTGTTACTTTTCACTCATTATTCTGATGATTTGTTGTGTTGTTATTGTTCTTGTTCTACTGTAATAATAATTGGCCATTCATTCTTCCATTGCTGTGTGTGTGTGGTCATTGATATTCAAAACACTGGCTCTTAACAATTTAGTATCTCCTGATCTGGTCCATTTGATTTGACTGAATAATTCTTACCTGTGCTCATTTACAACTTTGTAATGAGGGTTACACTTACCTCGCTGAGCACGGCTTCAGAGACCGTTATTCCATTCACCCTGGCTGCCCTCAGAACCTCCTTCCGCGCCTCCTTCACCCTCCCCTGGGTCATAAGCCAGCGGGCTGATTCAGGCAGGAGCCTGGAAAGCGATACAGGTCGAACATAACCAAATGCTAATTTAATGTTGCACAGTGGACGCGGTGTTTGCCAACATAAGCCTTCTAGACATTTGAAATCATTACTTTCAAGGAGAGCACTTAGAACACCTGCGCCATAGCACCTGACCTACACAGAAACATTAAACACAGAAATACACCCAAAATGTAATCTTTTGTGTGTTGTTGTGCTGTAAGGGTTACACTGTAGTACAGAGGGCTTAGGGTTACACTGTAGTACACAGGGCTTAGGGTTACACTGTATAGGGTTGCCAACTTCCTCAACCCCAAATGAAGGACACATTGTTCCAGGTGTGTGCGCACGTGCCCATTTTGACACGCTCATTCACAGTGGCCGGCCACTCCACACGCGCACCGTAGCATCAACAACCGTGTGTCCATAGCAACTTGTGTGAGTTTTTGCGCGTTTACAGCAAAGCCCCGCTCTACAATCTTTGGTTTACAGTAGCCTCCTATTGGCCGTTGACAACTTGACAAGGCCGACGAGGCTGCGATTGATCCGGGACTGGAGCTGTCCCGGACGGGACAAAATCACCCAAAATACGGGACGTCCTGCACAATCTGGGACGGTTGGCAACCCTAACACTGTAGTACAGAGGGCTTAGGGTTACACTGTAGTACAGAGGGCTTAGGGTTACACTGTAGTACAGAGGGCTTAGGGTTACACTTTAGTACAGAGGTCTGTTACACACTTTATGTCACGGCCTGTCTGCCACGCCCCCTTCTCTACTCGTTGATTCAGACTCGCAGGTGCTCCGCATCAGGAGATCCCGCCTGTTCCCGACTACGAATCCCGCCTAGCCCTTCCTGATCTCCGTCTGCCTGCCTCCTGTCCCGACCTCCCGATCCTGCTTGTTTCCCGTCAATCATAGTGCACCAGTTGCCAGCCTGCCACTCTCGAATTGCCTGCAACCTGCCTACCACTTCTCCACTCCCTGCTTCATCTGCTACCTGCCCTTGGTCCATCCTTCACCTCCACCCACCCGGAACCATCCATCATTACTCTCCTGTTCTACCATTAAAACTCTGTTCTCACTACCCAGTTTGTCTGTGTTCTGCATTTGGGTCTTCCCAACCCAAAACCCTAACACTTTAGTACAGAGTGCTTAGGGTTACACACTTTAGTACAGAGGGCTTAGGGTTATATAGGGTTACTGTTGTCAAGTACAGGTCACCTAGCCCTTTTAGGTCATCACCGTAGGTTACATGCGCCTCTTGAAAACTGTAACTCTACATCAGGGCAACTGACGGCCAGGTTTGTCTTTGATGTATTTCGTGTCATAGTAGTTTGGGGAGGTTTGCATATTTGTTAATTTGTATGACCCCTCCTCATCCCATTATTAAAATCGTCAGATGTCATTTTTGCATGATTTAGGCAAACACACAGACAGAAAGAAGCACATGTGCAAGCAGCGGCATGGAGACCCACGGCATTCCTGGTTTCAAGTATTGTTTGGCCTTCGTGGTTGCACTGTTGCAAGCTACAACAGGCTTAGGGTGACATTGTAGTACAGAAGGGTTAACGGACCAGTATATGGCTGGCAGCACCAGGACCAGAGGGCCTGAGAACACCAGGTGCAGAATCCTCCAATCACGGATAAAATAGGCAACGCCTGACATCACCAACTGTCCGACAGCAAAGAAAGTGTGTGCAGAGATTGTGACGAAGGCCCGTTTGGAGGTGCCGGTCCACTCCGCCCCTTTAAGGTGGAAACAGGATTAATATCCCCTTTCAGAACATGTCATTCAAGTGAATATAAGTTATTTTCCTGTGAGATCGTCATTCAGTAACTGGCCGGAAATACATTCAAAATACTCAACAGATGAACAGCTTCTCCCAATGTGTTTTTTCACCTGATGGCCACTGAATAGATTCATGTCAAGATTTGAACCAAGCTAAATGATCACATGGATAAATGATGGGATGATTTAGAAAAATGCACAAAATGCACACAAAATAGTTTGACTTGTCCAAGGGCCAGCTTATCTTTCACCCAGTATTGTGTTTCCCCTCGCCTGCCATATAAAGTCAACCACAAGACAACCAAAAACGATGTCAAAAGTATGTACTCACCTAATACAAATGCATTTATTAAAATCCCTGATGCTGCGGTAGCAACTATGAACCGAAAAGCCATGTACACATAGATGTGTGGTAAAAAAGCAGAGCCAACCCCAAACAAGAGTTGGATAAACATGGAGAGTAGGACCATAGACCGACGCCCGAACCTGCGAAAAAGAAAAAATGAGAATGGAGGTTATTTAAACAGTTAGGGCAGAGTCTTGATGTTATATATTGTATAAAATTGCAACAAAGACTAATTGTCTTGCTAATTACTACTTAATTATTACAATATAATTATTACTTACTAATTGCTAGGCCTACAATTAGTTTTCAAACTGATAATTATTATATATTCTTCTTCTTCTTTTATTATTATTATTATTATTATTGTTATTATTATTATTATTATTATTATTATTATTAATAATAATAATAATAATAATAATAATAATAATAATAATAATAATAACCGTAATAAGAATAATACACGTATATCTTTCATATGTTTAATTTGTTTCATATTGATACAATATGTAATTGTTACATATTGAATGACTGATGCATGTCCACTGGCTCTCTTTTTTTGCCATGAGCAGATGACTGTAACATGACCACATTTCAATCATCAATAAAGTGTTTCTGATTCTGATGTAAGGGATACTGTAGGCCTACCTGTCGGCCATTGGTCCAAACACCATTGCTCCAACGAGAAGTCCTGCCATGTAAATGGACTGTGTTGCCTCATTCAAATGGCTGTTGTCACACACTAAATCAAACTGAGCAAAATGAAAAAAACTAAAACAATGTATACTTCCTCTATATCCTATATTTCTTCATCTAAGGGAGGTCTAAATGTACACAAGTACACTTTAGTAGTACACATATTAGTACACAAGTACACTTACAGGATTTGTTATCAAACAAATACTAGATTGGGTCCTATTCAGAGACGTGAGCCTACCTCTGTTACATAGCTGGAGGTTTTTTCAGGTATATTGTAAACCCATCCTTTATTGCACTTCATGGTACTATTAATCCCGTACGCTTCAATTGTTTCCAAATCCAAATCCACAGGTGTGAACATCATGCAGCTGTCATACCGTCCATCTTCTCCAGTGGGGATGGTAAGGTTGAGCTGCTTTTCATATGTCAAGTTAGGGCTAATGGCCATTATCCAGTCAGTGTTGCAGTGGTGTGGGAAGATCAGTCCAGTAAAAACTGGAAGAAACACATCCAAACCGAGATTCACGTTCAAAATGAACAATGTTAACAACAAGCGTTTCTGGAAGAATCCAAACTCCCCGATCTCCTCGAGGATAAGTCCAAACCCGTTCATAGCGGTAGCCGGATTGCGGACCACACGTGTCTAGTGAGTTACAAGCCTGTCAACAGCCTTCTGAAGAACGCTGGAAAGTGTTGTCCAGCGGCAAGTTAGTGATCAACTCTGCATTCTCAAAGAAACATTGAAAAGCGTAGTTTATCCAGGAAAGACTTGTTACTACTACTGTTGTGGATCCATGTATGCTCACCACATAACACCGGCTAACCAGAGTTTGGATGCAAAATTGGTGCGCACACCACAAAAGGGGCTTGTGCGGTGGACGTCTGTGCCGTTGCACGTATGTCGCAGTAGTGTGAAGGTCCTTTGCTGCAGACAAGGATCGGTATGATGTAGACTAATAGCTAACGTATTCTGTTAACAAGTGATGACGCGGCAAGTGAGTATCAATAAAAAAGGATAATCGAGGAAGATATAGATTACAGGCTGATTAGAGCCATTGCTGTACGGAAGGGGTCAGAAACCTCTGTCCAAACGTTCAGCGACAAACGCTCTGTCGCTGAGCAACAAGACTGAAAATAGATTGCCTTACCAAAATCAAATCAAATAATTCACAGAATATGGTACACCCCTTTCTGGGAAACCTACATAATAAGTTAATTGGAAAAATTCTCAAAGCTGGACAACATCTATTTACTGTCATCTACAATCAAAGTAGACAACTGCCAGAAAAGGGAATGTGACAAAGCATAGGAAGGCTTCAGGACCACCATCACCCCTTAGCGACAAGGCGCGACCCAAATCAAGGAACATTTCCAACTTTTCAACTTCTCCAATGTGTCTTCCCTAGAAAGATGCTAATTATGTAAACTCTTCTTTGGTTCTCCGAAGGACAATTTAAAAATATTTCAATGTTTTGTTGCTCTGCTAACTGAAAAGGTTCCCGGACCCTACTCTATGTCAAAATGTATGAGCTATTATCAAGTCATCGCTTATCCCCTCAAATTAGCCTCAAATGACATATCATATAATAGCAACTGCATAGCAACTGTAACTGGGTTGTTAAGTTACATAATGGTGTTGTCAAATGCCCTGGGATTGAGAGCACAAACGTACAGTATGCAAAAGACAAATG
This sequence comes from Phycis blennoides, assembly GCA_900302315.1. NCBI lineage: Eukaryota > Metazoa > Chordata > Actinopteri > Gadiformes > Phycidae > Phycis > Phycis blennoides. Next base: position 2,687 of record OMKI01010926.1, on the reverse strand, counting down.
CTGGCTGTTCACCTAAACGCATGCATAATAATTATCTGTATAGGCTACTTGATCATACATTTATTGATTTAGTAGATTATAGTGGATCTAAAAGGTTTACAAATCACTGCATTTCATTAGAATATATTTCTAAGTTTACCTTTCCATCTTTATTGGTAGTTTAGAATCTAAACTGTAAACATCGATTATTATGTGTTAATGATTTAGAGGGTTATTGTGAGTATTGTTCAGTTATGAAAAGTTAAAAAGCAGAAAAAATCTGTTTTTTTATATATATAGATTGTTAGGTGATGGTTATTGCCATATGGCTTATATAATATAATAGTTTTCAAAAATATGGGCTTCTATAGTCTACTCTAATTTCTGGCTAAAACAATTCAACAGCTGTGATGTGTAGCCAATTTATGTAACACTCCTGGTGCTTATCTCATTCTAGTCTTCCTTCATCAGTAGTATAATCCAGTTTGGACTACCACAACCTCTTTGAAATGACGTACGTTAAGTCATTTAAGTGAATGATTGTGTTGAGATTACTGCAGGTACACATGATCAGACAGGTGGAGGTGGAATTCACTGTTAATAAATAACTTTAGGCAATTCAACAATCTGTTTTAACTAAAACAGTAAACTAAAAACCTTCTTAAACCCTCTTGAGTTGTACGTTTGTGTCAACTCATTTTCTTGCTGTGATGAACAATTAAATGACCTATAATTCATCATCAGTCATTAATGCATGCAACGATTATAATAAGTAAAATACAACTATAATACATAATTATATTTTTACAGATGTATTATATTTATATTATATTATATTATTATATTATGTTTGGATATATTTTTACAGAGGTAGGAATAAGTCACTCATGTGCAAGTGACAAGCAAGTAGCAAGTATGTACCTTCAAGTCTCAAGCAAGTCAAGTAAAGTCATAAGAAATTCTGATGGGGAGTCCGGTGGAACGAGGAAGATGTAGGACGCGTTTCGCAGGGGCTCCGCAGGAATGTGACTTTTTCCACACCTTTATAATACACTTTTTTAAAATCTTTCTGCCCTAACAATCTTTCTTTAAGCACTAACATTGCAGCCTTCCACTATATAAATATTATCTATATAGATTACAAATGGATTACTATTTGACTGGACTATTTGACTATTTGATGGATTATTTGAAGCTGGACTGTGTGGAGGCTGTGATAGAGAGGAGGATGAGGGGAAAGCTGCAGGCGATCATGGACAATCCCTCTCACCCTCTCTACGCCAAGCTGAGGCAACTCAGGAGCACGTTCAGCCACAGGCTCACTCAGCCACGTGCCTCAAAGCGCTTGGGGGGCTCTTTCATCCCATCAGCTATCAGGCTGCACAACACCTCAACCCCCCGCTCCCAACGTCTCGAAAGCCCCAACACCTCCTTTTCTCTACCGAATTTGGACTAAACCCCACACCTCAGGCCTGACTGATAACCTTGTTATTTATTGCTTTTTACCATTACCTCAGGAACCCTGCACATTGGCACATTTATATTTATTCTTCAGTCATATTCATTTATTTAACGCACAGGTCACTTACAAACGGACAGTTACATGTATATAGTATGTTTATATTATTCTATATAGTATAGTTCTATATAAATAGTTTTTTATTATAGTTTGGTAAATTTATTGTATATATACTTGTTCTCGAATCTCTTTCGCATTGTACAGCTGGTCACTGTGAATTTCTCCTAAGGGGGATTAATAAAGGACTATCTTCTCTTATCTTATATCTTATCTTATCTTATCTTTTGCTTGCGGGTACTCTATGATGGCAAACCGAGGGAGAAGCGACGCCGCTAAAACAGGCCGCAGTAAGCCCCAGCTATCACCTGAGCCACAATCCCCAGGTCAGCCAGATGCTAATGCCACCCTGTTGCTGAACATGAAGGAGATGATGGATGAAATGCGCTCGGACATCCTCAGTAAGTTTGAAACCACCATCTCAGCAGCAGTTAAAATAGAGATCGGGGCGGCTTTGAAGCCCTTTGAGAACAGACTTGCTTCATATGGCGAGTCGATCGCGGACCTCGAGCACTTGGCTAATGCTCACGACACGGAGATATCCGACCTCCGAGCTAACGTTAGCAAGCTAACCGCAACTGTCGACTCCCTGTCAAGGAAATGCAAGGACCTGGAGGGTCGTTCAAGATGGAATAATGTTCGCCTATAGTGGGCCTGCCTGAGGGCACAAAGGGTCCTCGTCCCACCGAGTTCACCGCCCAGCTCCTACAAGACATACTCGTCCTTGACAACAAACCTATGCTGGACCGGGCCCATCGCACTCCTTGGGCTTACGCACTAAGCCCAAGGAGTGCGAGCCCCCTCGTCCACCCGTCATTCGGGTAAACCTATTTCAAGTCCGGAACCAAATTCTTCGTCGAGCCGGAGAAGCTTCCCCGCTTTCCTACATGGGCAGGAGGATTTCGCTCTTCCCCGACTTCACCCCGAAGGTGGCGAGGAAGCGCGCCGCCTTTGTTACAGTGAAGAAGGAGCTCCATTCCTGCCCAAATGTCAAGTTTGGCCTCCTTTACCCGGCAACGCTACGCATCACGCTGCCCGGCGGGCAGACCCACAGGTTTGAGGATCCGACACTGGCTTTGAATTTCATTGAAAAGAACATTAAAAAGGGAGTCATCCCTGACACTATTTAGTG
>OMKI01010920.1:15575-28690 GCA_900302315.1 Phycis blennoides | reverse complement strand
AGTTATGTCTGCGCACTGCGCAGTACAGTAATTAAACTTGCATGGTGCTTCTCAAAAGGAGCATTTGAAACGACTGTTTGAAATCATAATAAAACTCAGTAAATGCTGAAGCTGTCCGTTTTGTTACATTTTTCTCATTGAAAAACGATACAAATGGCATTTAGATGATGTTCTGCATTAAAAATTAAGTGAAATAATAATAAAAATGTGGTTATAGTAATCAACCACTTATAGTGATCGTATTGACTCCGGACCAACGTGATCACTATAAGAGGTGTCCACTGTATGAAGTTTGAGAGATAAGATTTGGTGTTGAAACCGAGGTGTGTGTGTGTGTGTGTGCATCACCTTGGGCACTAGGTACTGCTCGTCAGTGCTGATCAGTGCGTAGGCCTCTGCGCGGGCCAGCTCACTCTGGGGAAAGTGGGCGTTCATCTCGTCGCCGTCAAAATCGGCGTTGTAGGCTTTGCAGTTGGCATAGTGGAGCCTCAGCACCTGGAACGCCAGGACGCCGCAATTAAGATGCCGTAGTTGGTTGAGAGAGAGAGAGAGAGAGAGAGAGAGAGAGAGAGAGAGAGAGAGAGAGAGAGAGAGAGAGAGAGAGAGAGAGTGAGAGAGAGAGAGAGAGAGTGTGTGTGTGTGTGCGTGTCCGGAGCTCGCCTTCTCCCCGGGCAGGACGCGGGCGCGGTGGGCCTGTATGGAGGGCCTGTGGAGGGTGGGCTGCCTGTTGAGCAGCATCACGTCACCGTTCTTGATGTGGCGACTCACCTGCGGCGTGCGCGCACACGCACACACACACACACACACACACACACACACACACACACACACACACACAGAGAGAGAGAGAGAGAGGTCCAAACATGAGTGTTTACATCCCGCCTCCTTTGCCGCCGCCGCTCCGTCTGTGCCCCTGCGTGACGTACTATCTTCATGGGCATCTTGTGGGGGCCGGAGCAGGGCGTCAGCAGCTGCTTGGCCACGGCCTCGCGCTGCGGGGCGTCGGCGGCCGACAGGATGGTCCGGCTGCCGTCCTCGTTGGTGACGGCCACGGCGCCCGGGTGCACGTCGGGCCCGTTGAGGACCGCCTGCCGCAGCTCCTTCACGTTCCACGGCGTGACGGGCTGCGGGTAGGTCAGCCGCGTGGCGAACACCTAGGGGGCCAAAGGGCAGAGGTCAGCCGCGTGGCGAACACCTAGGGGGCCACAGGGCAGAGGTCAGCCGCGTGGCGAACACCTAGGGGGCCACAGGGCAGAGGTCAGCCGCGTGGCGAACACCTAGGGGGCCACAGGGCAGAGGTCAGCCGCGTGGCGAACACCTAGGGGGCCACAGGGCAGAGGTCAGCCGCGTGGCGAACACCTAGGGGGCCAAAGGGCAGAGGTCAGCCGCGTGGCGAACACCTAGGGGGCCACAGGGCAGAGGTCAGCCGCGTGGCGAACACCTAGGGGGCCACAGGGCAGAGGTCAGCCGCGTGGCGAACACCTAGGGGGCCACAGGGCAGAGGTCAGCCGCGTGGCGAACACCTAGGGGGCCACAGGGCAGAGGTCAGCCGCGTGGCGAACACCTAGGGGGCCACAGGGCAGAGGTCAGCCTCGGGTCGCCCTTCTCTCTAGAGGGTCAACTGGCATGTTTCTCCCGATGGAGCGGACAAGGCGAGGGTTGGGAGGTGCTGTACTGCCCCCTTGTGTGCAGACATGCAGGCGGCTCTGTGAACATCTGGGCAGACCTGTAAACAACACAGGGCAACACGCCACAAGGCTACACAGTACACACACGTGTCCACTGCAGCCCACAGCACAAGCGACCCACCGCTGAAGAGCAACGTGCAGGTTGGCAACCCCGGTTACTTCACGTGTACGTGGTAAGTTTGTGGTGAGTGGAGTTAAAAATTAATGGATGAACTGGACTTGTTTTTGTAACACAAAGTTACAAAAAAAAAAGCTGAAGGTGGATTTGATATTTAAAGGAGGACCAAGTGAAGCTCGCCACTCACTGGCCCTGGCATTCGTCTCACCTTAAGGTCACCTTCAAGTTCCTTTCAGTGGTTTCGCGTATGCAAGTTGCGTTATGAAAACAAGTCGAGGTGTGATTCAAAGTCTGCCTTTGGATTACTGTACTACTATCGATTTAGTACGCATGTTCCCCACATTACTGAACCGGGGTGCCAGCCTACAAGTTTCTCTCTGAATTACTGATTATGCACATGTGAATCTCTACATGGGTTTTGTCTGGACCCACATCAAGAGCGACCTCTACCTCAAAGCCACTGTCACTAGCCACTGACGTAAACACTTACATGCCGTCATCATTTAATGGGAACATTCAGACCATGTAACTCAACACTTTATGTAAAGATATGTAAAAATACTGTACAATACTGTACAATACTTGCATGCACATGCACTTTACTCCTGCACATCTGTATCATCATCATCATTTCTTACCACTGCTTCCATCAAAGCTCATGTACAACTATCCAGTTTATGCATGATGTAAATACTTGCATGCTTTCATGCACTTTGTATCTAATAATGCTGCTTCGTATCATCCTCCATTGCTGCTTTATTTTCATTCTTCATCTTTCATTCTCCATTGCTGCTCTGACTAAATCCGTGATGCCCTGATTTTACTGTTATACTGTACTTATTGTATTTTATTTTATTTAACTGTTTTCTTTGATATTCCTTCCATGTTGGATCGGGCCTCGTCCAATACATTTCATTGTACAGTATGACTGTAAGTGATGCTGCACATTTGACAATAAAGGACTTAGAAACCTGACCCTGAAGACAATATCAGGGTGCCTGTGGGATCAAACAGCACACTCTGGGAGCCGGGAGCCCAAAGGACTGGGTGAGCCCGTAGCTCCGGGTCTCCTGTGCTTTGTCAGCCCGTGATCCTGGAGAACAGCCTGCGGCTCGACAGCACGACGTGAGATATTGAGAGATGCGATGAGCCTTGAGCGTTGCTGTATAGACTGCCTGGTCCTCGTAGCTTTTGTGCTAATAAATACGCTCACCGTAGGTCTCTAGTGCAGGGTCAACAATGCACCGGAGACCTGCGTGACCCGGCCTACTGCGTGTGGTCACCGGTCTGGTCCTGAATGTTCAGTGGAAGGCCGTGGCCACCCTACCATCGGCAGTCCGATCTCGTTGGTCCCGATGTACATGTCGGGGCAGATGACGGACCGCGCCGCGAAATCCACTCGCTTGCCCATCATGTGCTTGCGGAAAAGCCCCCCCTTCTTCTCCAGGAGCTGCATCACGTGGGGGGGGGAGAACAAAGGGGGAGAACACAAAACAAGAACCATGTTGTCATGTGAACTGAAGAGAGGAACGGTTCAGCGGACGTGTGTTCGACAGCCACGCGGCCACAGGCACCTGTTTGATTCCAGGATATTTCTCCGTCACTATCTTGTCCAGATCGCTGTCGAACACGATGTTGACGTAGGACTGCAGCCGGAGCCAGACGCCGTACAGCTTCTCGGTCAGCGTCTGGCCTGGGACGGACTCCAGCAGGGTCACGTCACAGGGTTTCTCATCAACCACCAGCGTCTTCAGCTTCTCCCCCAGCTGATTTCAATGAATGAATACATAGGACATTTAGAACATGGTTATGTGTTGTATGTATTGGAATTGGAATTCATTTATAACAAATAAATATCATACATAAATCATTATGTTTTTTTCTTCGGTGGGAAGGTATGAGACTAAACAATATGTTGCTTACAATGTTTGCCACTTTGCCTTCTTTCTGTCCAGCCATGAGGGCCAGGATTTGCTGGATGATCCTGCACTGTTTCAGGACCAGCTGCAAGTTGCCCGTCTGCCCATTGGTGAAGAGACGGTCACCCAGGCGATTCAGCGGACGGTACCTGTGGGGTAAAATAAGGTGTGAAACTCCATACAGCCAAGGGGAAAGAGGCGCTCGAATGTAGAGAGCCAGCGAGAATTATAGGCTAGGAGGTCAGTTCAGTTACAACGCTCACATGGGAAAAGTCTGTTCAGGACAGGTAATACTTAATTACCTCCATGTATTCAAAGACTAGCGCCGTATGACGGAGACTAGAGAGTGCGGGCGAGTGAGAACTCACCTGCAGGGAGGAGTCACCACAATGTCCAGAAAGAACAGATCAGGGTTGAATTCTGTCTGTAGCTCCAGCTCAGGCCCGTGGTCCAGCCCCAGGAACAAATGCTTCAGGAAGAAACCTGGACAAGAGACAGAGACAAATAACCATTTAAGGTTTTAAACACCAAGGCCGTGTTGGAATTTGTCCACGTTGTTCAAGTGCCCTACATAGTGGTGCGGCCCAAAATTTGAGTGTGCAAATCTGGTACCCTGGTTAATGTGCTACTTAATAATTACATAGTGCATAATTCACCATTTAAACTTGCTTGAAACTTCAATAAAACAGCCAAACGAGATGATCAACACATACAGGTTATTTAGGAATGATCCAACCCTGTTCCTCACTTCACTTGTTCCTTAAACAGTGCACTATATAGTGTTCCCTATATTAGGGAGAATGAGGGAACAAGCGAAAGAACGTGAACACGGCCTGATAAGCTTTTTCCCCTGACTTACTTCAGACACGGAGGGGGAAAAAGAACAGAGGTGAAGCAGATGCAGTGATGGGATACTATATCAGCTCACCTTCCTTCTCCCATAGTTTGATCAGATGCTCCTTGGCAATCACAGGGGTCATGTAGCCTTTCTTCCCAGCCAGGAAGTCCTCTGACGGGGCAGAACAGCACCATCTCATGCGTTAGACGACTCACGGTTGATATACTTGAGATACATTCACACACACACTATAACATAAACATGTGTCACAAGGACAGGGGAGTTGATGTTTTTCTTACCCTCGTCATTTTCTTCATCCTGCGTTTTTTTCGCCGGCACCGTCACAATCAGTTTGACGTTGTGCTCTCGACGCACTGTGGAGCGACCGCAGCTACACAACACAGAGACAGGTTGTCAATATGTGTATGCAAGGTAAAACACCACATCCTCCGACCGTGAACCACGCACAGCCTGGACCGCCCAGTCTGGACCGCCCAGCCTGGACGCTGCACGAGGGAACCGTGACATCGAGGCGGTTACATGAGCAGGCCACACGCAGTCACACGCAGTCACACGCAGTCACACGCAGTCACACGCAGGTGTCAGGGCCAGAATTCGAGCCACAGGTTGATGAACATGCAGGGGCCCTGCCGTTTCGGGCACGTGTCACACGCTGTACGCAAACTTTCACAGACTTAGACTGAGACTTGGATGGACGTCAACATCCCCGGGGTAGCCATCTTACTTGCAGTTAGGACATTTATGGCCTTTCATGAAGACTTTCCAAAATGTCTCGATAAGACTGCGCCTCATTTCCATTGTGTGTTTAACCTAAAAAAACAACAACAACAACAACAAAAAACACACACAGACCAGAACTCAATGATTTAAATTCTCACATTAATACAAGCTGGTTATGGTTATATGCATGTGTTGGCGCTGACCTGTTGGCTCTGTTTCGTATCTCCAGCTTTAGTACCAATGAGGGCCTTTGTGAAGTCCTCCAGGGTCTCCTGGATGTCAGTACCAGTGGCCGCGACGTTCTTCTCAAGCAACTAGGAGGCACAGGTGTGGACACACGCACACACACAATCTCAAATGAGGGTGGACGTACAAGGTGATTCAAAGACTTTTGAAGAGACAAAACCGATGCCCACAGGTGGTGATAAGAACTAAACAATACCCTGTAGGACGCACACGCACCGCACACACGCACCTGATTGAGGACGTGTTCCACCTCGTAGATCTCCTGGCCGAAGCCGTGGTCCAGTAACTTGAGCTGGTTCAGAAGCAGGTGGACAGCACTTCTGGGGCACGTCAGCGTGTGACAGCGCATGCAGGAGCCCCGCACCAGTAGAAACAGGGTCTGGTTTGATTTGGGTTGGGGGGGGGGGGAGAAGCAGTTTGATGAGACAATGTTGGGACCGGGAACGTTTCTATGGTGATCGTCTGCGATGATTCTGCATGCTGATCAGTTTGTAGGGTCTGTGTACGACTTTGAATGACTACACTAAACCAATATAACTTTTAAATATATTACCATTATATGAAAGGTCAACTAGAAGTGTTATTGCGATGCGTGTCGGACACGGCCCTGCAGACCAGAGAAGGTGTGGTTACGTGGCAGTGTGTGCCTGTGTGTGTGCCTGTCTGTCTGCGTGTGCGTGCATGTGTGTGTGTGTGTGTGTGTGTGTGTGTGGACACGTACATCAAACAGCATTGGGTTGTAGACAGGTAGCGGTAGCTCCACGTGTCCAAAGTGTCCAGGACAACTTTTGAAGCCCTGACAGCAGGTGGCACACACCTGAGTAGAAAATGACAGCAGTCAGAGTACAAAGCACCATCACTGTGCCAATACAGACCCCCATCAGTATTACATATATAGACAGGCTTCTCCGTTACACAAGCAAGGTGGGAATGAGTGCGCAGCTCGGGGGAAATACTGTACATCACCCTGTGACACCATAAACCTCTGTGGTCACATTATTAGCAGTGCCTGATAACGGCACGATAAAACACAAATCATTTTCAAGCATTTACACACGATGGACACTTCGTAGCTATAAACAAACAATGCATGAACCTCATGTACGTAATTTGTCATTTCCCCCTGATTTTGTTCATTTACCACCCCCTCCCATATTGTACTTACTGTAGGTTATGAATGTTAAACATAACAGGGCAAACTGAATCAAACATGATTTATTTTATAAGCCGCTTGAACAGAGCACATCCTATGTTCTCTGATCAATTTAAATCACATGTCAGGGTTAAGGGCAATATTAAGTGTGATTCTTGATCCAGCACATTTATGACCTCTGGCCATGCAAGACACATGTCACTGGCATTTTCACAAGTCTTTAGTGAGATCCAATTTTGAATGACAGATAACACTCCTTTATTGTTGTTGCACCAGTATACACCAGAGGGCTCAGACGTAATGTTTTTCACTCACTGCATGTCCTGTACATATGTGAAGTGCCAATAAACAACTTGAACTTGAACTTGTATACACCAGCACACAGAACTGCCTGGTTGTGGTTCAGTCACCCAATGAACATATGTATGCATACGTAACAACAAAAGACTTGGAGAGTTGGAGTTGGAGATTCACCTCTTTGGGGTCTGAAGGTCCCATGGAGAGATCATAGAGGCCGTTGACAGAAACATTTCCCACATTGTCAAAGAACACCATGTTAGTGATCGACTTCACACTCAACTTCCTGATCAAGAGAAAGAGACCAGATCGAATGGTTAAGAGAGCATGCATGTACTACACCTACTTAGTAACCATATAAATCCAATTTCTGTAATAGTTTGACATACCCATGGTAATGTATGCATAAATACACAGCTAGTAGCAAAGTACTTGCATTACAATCATAATGACATTGCTAGATTAAAACACACACACACACACACAAACCACGAGGAAAACACATTTGAATGATGTAAAAGTCAGTATTCATTCATTAAGTGAGAGCCTACTTATACAACGGCTTTGCAATAGCAAATAATGTATCTAAACTCTTAACATAACATTCCATGTACACACACACGTGTGTGTGAAAGATACATGTAATGTTATGGAGTTCAGACACATCCTTTACTATTGCAAAGCCGGTACCCCAAAACCTTTGCCAATAAAGAAACATACATCTATTCTTCAAAAACCTTTGGCAACTATTCCTATTCTATTCCTCGGATACTAATGTCACTAATGTTAAATATCCGTGCCTTTGTGTCGCTTGTATCTAAAACGTATGTCCCTATGTCCCTTGTCCCTATGTTTTGAACTCATGTTTAGCACTTAGCTCAATGGCTAATCCAAAATCTCACCGTATTTCTTCGGCAGAGTACATGCCAAAGGATAGGCTCTCTAGCCGTCTCCATGGCACGTCTTTCCTCAAAAGCATATCTGTAAAAAAAACCTGATCAGACGAAGTTATTGCTGTAATCACATGTCAGTCGCAACTTCTGCAGCGCCACACGTTCAGTCCACACGTGGGTACTTCAGGGATCAACCACTTTGTTCAAGTCCGGGGGACTCATCTCCATAATTTGTCCTGGGTCCGAAGCAAATTTTTCATTTACATATAAACCCCACGATATATTGGCTATCTGTGTATTTTACAACGCACGAGTCATTAGTTCTAAGTTATAGTTACGTTCAAAACAAGAGAACATAATTTAGTTTCCCCCTACAGAGCTCTCCATGGTTTCATCCTCCCACAATGCTCAGGGTCAGAAACATGGCGACGTCCGGAAGGCGTGTTGGGTTGTATATCAACAAGAACAGCAGGTTTCTATTAAATCAACTGGATCAGTTGTTGGGACACAGGTAACGAGTTTTGTACTAGTATATAGTAGATGGGGTTATAACATTTCTTCTATTTTTGGAGCGTGTTGCATAGCGAGGAGGCTGTGTGTGAGGTCTGTCTGCTTCCCCACTGCATGGGGAGTCCTGAGGTCAAATCATTATATCACTAGGTTAAACGACAAATGAATGAGCTAGTTTTGGATATCAAGTACGCCTGTGTTATCAACATAACTGTTTTTAATTCAGTATATTATGATACATGTTCATGACCATTGTTAAAGGATAAGATGGTAGGTCACTACCCCTTGTCATCTTCTGTTCTGGCGCATTGCTTTACTGACTTTGTGCTTGTTTCTTTGATTTCAGAAGTTTTACTCGGTGTTCAGGTTTGCAACAGCAAACTGCCATTCAAAACGGTAAACCTCGTGTTAGACTCTAAAACATAGTAGCACAATTTATGAACGACATAGTTTTCTTTTAGATATAGCAATCATAGATATATAAATAATATGTGAAACAACAACCAACCTTTTCTTCTGCTGTCCCAGACTCTACAGGAGCTATTGTCATCCCCGGGAAGAAAACATGGTATGAAATGTCTATTCTTCATTCAAACAAACATCATACAGTTCGACATAACACACGAATACCAGTTCATCATTGCACAAGACTTACTAGCCCTGTGCATGTTCTGGTGCAGGGGCAAGGAGGCTGTGCTGGAGGCCCTGGCTTCCACTGTCAGCCGGGTGAGCATTCACTATGGTAACGCTATCATGTTTTGGACATGCACAAATACACATGGAAATATGAATGTGCAATAACCTTTCTCTCCTGTAGGACCCTACAGCGTACCACTACCAGTTTCATGATGACCCTTTCCTGTCTCCAAGGACCTCTGCAGAGTCTGTACGTCTCACACAACCTTTTACCTTTTTTCCCAGTTTCTTTTTCTTTATTTCTGCAGCAATAGATTACATTACACAACAATAAAAACAGTACAGACATCTACAATGTTGGTGTAATCAAAGAGACTGTGACCGCAGTAAGCCTTACAACATAAGTCAATGTATCCATGAATAGTTGGGGTGAAATATTTGAGCCCTGACCAACACACTTCTGTCTCTCTGTGCTCCATAGAAACTGTACTCCATGGCCCAGCAGTCGGGGAGATCTGCGGCCAAGTACTTTGTTGATAGTTATCCCAAATACTTCACAAAGGACTTTGCTGAGCCACATATTCCGGTAAGATAGAAGTGTCTAAATTGGATATGCAGACAGTGGTATTCCATCTCTGTCTGAGAACAGACTGAGATAGCATATTTTTTTGCATTGCCAAGCCATTTCCAGCAAAATGTATAATAGATTGTCACAAACACACACACACACACACACCCCAATTAATGTCTGAATAAGTTGTTGAAATAAGCTACTTAATTTGTTCAGCATATATTATATTATGATATTGTATATCACAAGATTAAACATGATGTGTAGCATATCAAAAGTGTGTGTGTGTGTGTGTGTGTGTGTGTGTGTGTGTGTGTGTGTGTGTGTGTGTGTGTGTGTGTATATAGTGTCTTATGCCAGCCAGCATATCACTGAGTCTTGAGGAAGTAAGCGAGGAGGCACTGATGGAGAGAATCAGCCTACGCAAAGTTGGAGCTGCTGTTGAGATGTATGATCAACTAGTGCAAGCTGGTAAGGAAACGCACACGCACACACACACACACACACACACACACACACACACACACACACTGACAGTAGTGGACTACCAGGTCTGTGAGACAAGGTAACATCTACATAACAAGGTGCATCTTTCATCTCACTGGCAGGCACCACGGTCTCCATGCGAACCACCTCTGACCTCTTGGACCTGATCTGTTTCTACGGTGATGGAGAGCCTGCCCAGGAGGGGGAGCCAGAGACCGATGAAATGGTGAGATCACTTTACAACCGACCAAAACCAAGGAAATAAAGTGTTCTTTCAGGCATGCGGTTGAATATGCTGAATTCTGAAATTACAAAATGACAAACGAGGATTAGATTCACCGTAGTTTTGTTTTTGCTAAGGGGCGCTACATGTAAGAGTGCCAGTGTCCAGCTGTACCGCAAATGTTTTATTAACATTTTTGCATTTGATAAAGGCCAAAATTGCATTCCGTGAAACAGGTAGCCTCCACTTTGGTTCGGGTATCTATTTAGGGATGTTAAAGCGTTCACAATGGGCCGATCCAACACATGGATCACTGGAACACGTTTTGTAAATCCCCCACTTCACACGACCGCCTGTGCTTCGCGAAGACAGTAATTTGCCTAAAATGTGTGACGTGTTGGTGTGTCCAGGACGCGTCCGCCGAGGAGCTGAGGAGGAAGAAGGGGCGGTTCCCGCGGGGGTCCGACCTGCAGGGCAGGGCGTGGCGGAAGAACAACAACGCAGAGCGGCTGTTCCACCTGCTGCCAGAGAGAGACGCGCGCTGCTACTCGGCGCTCATCAGAGGCATGGTCAAAGTACGCCGCTCTTCCCTTACCGCCGTAGCCGTGAACCGCCTCTCTGTGGCTGCGCTCCACCGGAGGAGCCAGGAGCCCAGTCTCTTACTGGGCTGCGCTCCACCGGAGGAGCCAGGAGCCCAGTCTCTTACTGGGCTGCGCTCCACCGGAGGAGCCAGGAGCCCAGTCTCTTACTGGGCTGCTCTCCACCGGAGGAGCCCAGTCTCTTACTGGGCTGCTCTCCACCGGAGGAGCCCAGTCTCTTACTGGGCTGCGCTCCACCGGAGGAGCCCAGTCTCTTACTGGGCTGCGCTCCACCGGAGGAGCCCAGTCTCTTACTGGGCTGCGCTCCACCGGAGGAGCCCAGTCTCTTACTGGGCTGCGCTCCACCGGAGGAGCCCAGTCTCTTACTGGGCTGCGCTCCACCGGAGGAGCCCAGTCTGGTCTCCTCCGGTGGAGCGCAGGGGCAAGGGTACAAGACGACGACGATGATGTTGAAAACCCGATTTATTGTAGAGGCGGAATATAATGATAAGAGATAGATGGCGATCTCCGAACTCAGAACTCAGAAGAACTTTATTGCCAAGTAGGTTTTGCGCCTACGAGGAGTTTGCCCTGGTGGTTTGTGCGCAACAGTAAACAGTACAGTGAACAAACAACAAAACAACACCAACAATAGACAGTACAAGCAACAGTACGTGTTTTAATCTGTGCTGCCGTGTGGGCGATCACCCCGCGTGCGCGTGGCGATGGCCGGTGAGGCTGCTGACACCGACTGTCATCCACACACACCCCACACTCTCAACGCACTTATGTGGCTGAGCTTGTGTTTTTACCTAATTGAATCTTTATTTGATAAGCTAGGAACCTTGTCGGCCCCAAACGGGCAGTGGCACAATGGTCTCCGGAGACCGTCATGATCTTTCTGTTCCTCTCTGCGGATCAGGCTGGCCTTGAAAGCCTTTTCCAAAAGAAATGTGTTGATAGGATCAATCAGCGCCGGTTGGAGTTGTCCCCCAAATTGTCGAAATCTAGACCAATAAAAATACAATAAACTGCGTTCTTCGGTCTTAGACACACCGCCGTGCACGAGTATGGCTAGAGGTCTCAACCGCATGATTTGCTATTATTCATTCTTTCCTGTAGATATAGAAGCCTGTTGAAAAAGGGTTATGTAGTTTTCGATGCAGTGCAGCGCAGGGTTTCAGTGTGACGATATACACTTGTAAAACAAAATCGCTTTTTTAATAGATTGTTTTCACATTAGTCTAAAGACAAAACAGATCTGTAACAAACTGGATCTCAATTCACTATTGACATTAGGAAGCAAAAAAGGTTGCATATTGAAAGTCAAATTGAATTCTTCAGTTTATCATTGCGTGTCTTCTGTCTGAAACAACCCAAATGTAATTAATGTCTTAAACAAATTGATACAATTTTATGATAGGCTATAATACAAAACTACACAGGCTACAATAGGTGTTGTTGTGTCATCGACTGAAGACCAGCTGGCAGCCCTGTTGTAATGGAGATGCAAATCCTAGCCGCGCGGAGTCAAACCCAGTTGAGCCAGGGAAGCACATTATAATGGAGACAGGCGACTGGAAATCTGTCTGAACGGGAGGGGGGCCAGACACATATGCCAGAGCAAATAAAACATGAGCTCGCAGTTTCATCTGGTTCCCAGGCTAACTTAATTCATCAGTCAGGTCAAAGAGGTCAAAGTCAAAGAGGATTTCAGTGTGGTGCAACAAAAACAAAGTGTATTGAGCATCACGCCAAGTATTATGGTAATGAACCTGCTATTGCAGCATTACTAGCAGAATCTGCACGAGAAGAACACTTCATCATCAGTGATGCTTCCAGTTACACGCCGCAAAGGAAGGAACTACTCCGGTTGTCTCGGTCTGCGCTGCATCTGCCATTTACTGATACAAACTATGTTCAAGAATAGAACGCTGTTAATATTTAATCCTATCGAGAATAGACCCTGCCATATTCTGTTACTGGAATCCAGCATACTTGCATACATACTTTTCAGAGGCAGGGATGCAGTGATGATGTCATCATCAAGCAGATAGCAGAATAGAATGTGCTGTGCCACAATACATTTAACAAGCTATTTAAATTTGTGTAAGTGTTTGTTGTAACGACACTGTTTATGAAGTGATTATGCACATCCGATTTGATTAATCTTAAGCCCTTAAGTGTGTGTGTGTGTGTGTGTGTGTGTGTGTGTGTG
>OMKI01010920.1:0-11282 GCA_900302315.1 Phycis blennoides | reverse complement strand
ATGTGTGTGTGTGTCTGTATGCGTGTGTGTGTGTGTGTGTGTGTGTGTGTGTATGTGTGTGTGTGTGTGACTGTGTGTGTGTGTGTGTGAGATGTCTTTATTTTTCTTATGTCACATCATGGTACCATAACCCTGACAGTCTGCCTGTCTGTCGTGTCTGGCTCAGATGTGAAGACTCTGGGTCATGATAATAGGTCAAACCTGGTGGAGGAGCTGCTGGCCCTCATGGCCAGAGAGAAGCACAGTCCAGAGGTCAGTAGAGTGTTGTTCTCACTTAGATCCACTGGGTGGGGCTTGCAGTCTATTGCCCCCTGCAGCCCAGGTACTAATGTCTTAACAACAGCATCCCATAAAGCATTGTCTCAGTGAGGATGGATGGATGGATTTCACCCCGGGACAGATTTTTAATTAAATCTTCCCTTATTAGATTAGATTCAACTTTGGTCATTGTCAGTATTTTTTAGATATGGGAACGAAATTTGTTCTCTGCATTTGACCCATCCTATGGTACATAGGAGCAGTGGACTGCTATGTTAAGCACCCAGGGAGCAAGTTGGGGTTCAGTGTCTTGCTCAAGGACACTTCAACACGCGGACAGTTGGAGGAGGGGAATCGAGGGGATCGAACCGCCGACCCTACGGTTGGTGGACGACCCGCTCTGTCCACCCGCTCTACCCACTGAGCTACTGCCACCCCCTTATCTCCTGTTTTTATGTTTAACCAAAAATGGAATCTCCTGACGACCAGCAAGCAGCTTATCAACAACAGGGCTTCTCTGTCCGAGGTGTTCCCTGGTGCGCGTCTCTTCACGTACGTCTGCTGCGTCTGTCTTGTGAAAGTGACGGTTGTCGGTGCTCCTCTCCCTGGTTGTTTTTCACGCGGCGGGGCCGGCGGGCCGTGCAGGTGCAGGAGTCCTTCGCCGACTGTGCTCTGGACATGAAGGGCGCCTTCGACGGGGACCAGCGCAAGCCCAACCTGGAGTGGAGCGCCACCGCCCTCTGCCACATCACCACCCTCCTCCTGCGGGCCAACAGGATTCCACAGGCCTGGTGAGAGCGGGGCGTGGGGGAAGGGGGCTACACTGGTCTCTGGGGAACCAAAGGCTCCCCTCTGTCGAACCACAGGGTGACTTTAGCTACTGCTGATGGGGTGGAAAACACAGCTAAGTTGAGGTGGCTTGTTATAGTTTGAATGGTGTTTGACGACCCTGTGGTTTTGCTCATAGTTGAAGATGACAGAGGGCGATCCAACCCGAGGAGACAGGAACTACACCAGCTGTTGTTCCGTGGCGTGAAATGAGCGCGCTCTCCTTTTTGTTTCTGTGTGTTTTTTTTTCCCTCTCTTCATGCGTGTCTTGTCTGTGTTCTGTCTGCAGGGAAATGATGCAGCTCTTCAAGGCCAACAACAGAATTCCATCGTAAGTGTTTGCATGGAGATAACGGCCATGGGGGGGGTGTTCAGTAGAAGTATTGTTTATTCTACGGTCTGAGGGCTTCAGTGGGACGGGAACCCCGACGCTGACCGGACACCGTTCCGGCTCTCAGCGGCAGAGCGGGCGTCCCGCCCCCCCCTGCAGGTGTGGCGCTGTAGTCCTGCCGCTGCGGTGTGTGTGTGTGTGTGTGTGTGTGTGACCCGCTCCCTCTCCGTGTGCTCCTGCTCCTCCTAGCAACGCGCTGCTGGAGGACTTCCTGTCCCGCTGCTCTGCAGCACCTGCCACGGCCGTGGAGCTGGTGAAGCTGTCGGCCGCCTTCTTCCTGCCGGCCACGCCCGGGCTGGCCCAGCGCGCCCTGGTGGAGCTTGAGCTGACGGACGAGCAGAGGTCAGCGCAGCGCACGGCGAACGAACGAACGAACGAACGAATGAACAAAAGCGCCTTTATGGATTTTGTTTTTTGTTATTATTTACAGTTGGGACACTAAAATAGGTTATCTTCGTCAGAGTATATCATATTGCAAACGCATCACAATGGATCACGGCGTTATTCAATCATGTGAGGCATTAAGCCTGTATCTAAGTTTTTATTGCAGCTTTTTACTCAATTAATGAGTCAATCCATCCAGCTTCTCTATAAATAATTTGATTATGGTCCACAATTTGATACAGCTTTAGCTGCAGCTACAACTCAAGCATTATGCTAACGGAAACACTAACAGTGCAGATTTCAGTGAAAGTAGACTAGTTTGTTTGTTTGTTTTTGTAATTCTTGGAAGCACTCCAAATATTTAAACAGGAACCTCACCGTTTTGTTCACATGCCATCAAATACCTCAGTTACACTTTTACTCTTCAGTAAGAGTAATGAATGAGATGGGTCAATAAAGTGATCATATTTTTTTTTTCTTTTTTATCAACCGCAATTAAACTTAATTACTCCAAAAGCCAACAACGGCATCTGGAATATAAAGTGATTCAGTTGTAATTGCCCCTCAATTAAAGTCCCCAGTGTGACTTATTGCTGCTGTTGTCTCTCTCCCAGGACGACCCTGTCTGAGCTGGAGTCGTCGTGGGAGCAGAGCGAATGAAGCCATTCTGCGTGGCTGCAGAGCAGACCAACACGGCTTCCACACAGTAGTACAGTCTGTGTTCAGTACAGTCCAGTACGGACTATGTTCCTGTCCTTTGGCAATATTTAATTCACTAATGACAACAATAAAGATGTTTAGACATACTTTCAGTCTGTGGCCCTGATTTCCTCTCGGGAATGTGTTTGAACCCCTGTCCAGCTTCACATCATCACGACCATCAATACATTTGCATCATTTTGCAACAGAAAGCCTCTGTTATGAATGTTTATAGGACGGCATTTCACTGCCAAAAATCACAAGCAGAAAAACGAACACTTCTGTGCACGCAAATTATTATTGCAAATACGTATGCTGCATTCGCACGTAGTATTTCCTGGTCGTGAGACCAGTAATATAGCCTGTGGGGGAAAGACAATGAACTGAGCGCACATGTGAAGTAAAGCAGCACGCAATACACCGTGCACACAAATGCTGTATTTGTGCTCCTACTCACAAAGGTTTCCTGCTCTGTGGGACTAAGTCGGCAGAGCCAGCCATTGCCATTGTATTCCTAAACGTGATTGGTTGCACTAACCTATCGTTGATTTCTCGACTCCTGAGAAATCGCCGTGGAAGGTTGTTGAGCTTTTAAATTTTTTAATTTTGTTTTTACTATTGTGTATATATAGGCCTAGGTATAGATATAAAAATACAGAGACCGCGCTGATTTATTAGAATTCATTAGACGATACTATCTTATCATTACACTGACTACCTGCCACTTACTACCTTACACTAGCTACAGTGATTTAGTATTTATTTCCTGATCGTGATTTTTTACTTTCATGTTTCCTGGTCTATTGTATGCTCAAGTGCAGCTCATCTTCAAGGCCAGCGATGAGTCACTGCACCTGATGATTCTCCTTTCATTCACGGCATGCATAGTAATATGTTTCAACAACTGCAAGCTGTCTGAGGAGTAACACTGTGCTTGTTCTCCAACGCGTGTTCTGAGACGTCAGCTCTGGAGCGCTTGACTCTTGGTTCAACGGGAGCTTCTTCCATGTTACCAAAGAAATCGTCCAAAGCCCTTCAAGAGGTGTTTGGACTTGTTGGGAGACCTTCGCACAAGCAGAGTAAAAAAATACTGAAAATAAAAAAGCGGAAAAGTGCTCGCAATGATGATTTGTCAGGCTGAATGTATGTGTGCTCATCACCTGACCGTCGGTAGCCCTGGGGGCCATCCTGCCCACTGCAGTGCTGTGGGCCAGCTGGCCGGCTTCGCCACCAATCCGACATCACGTTATGTACAGCTGCAGATGGGCGGTTTTAATTCTGTTTCATTTGACTCGTACCTCGTAAAGACACATTGCTCAGTGGCACTGTTAGGGGATGAGTGGAAAGCCCCACAGCCTCACTGAAGAAAAACATGGCTCAGATCCCCTTTGGCTTAAAAACCTGCAGACTACAGAGTAGCGGATGCAGCACAGGAAAGGTTATCTGTATGTCTGGTATCTAGGTTGTTGCACATATTGTTTCTATATGTGGGGTTGGAGATTGGTCAACAATTGTGCAGTATTTGAGTATTTGAGTATTTGATTTAAAAATGTCAGTGATAAACACTCATTACTACATATACTACATACATACACTACAAAAAATGTTTAGAACCAGTGTCTTCAAATTGCTGCTAGTTTCTTTAGTCTATCGTAGACTGCAGCTTGTCCAATAGTCTATTTTCTCCATATTTTCTGTCTGTTCTTGATGTTTGCCAACATGAGTTCAGCACATTCCCAGACAGCTGGGAGGATGTGTCTCCTCCTGTTACTACTAACGCCGATGTTAGCTTTGGTCCATCATTTGTACCTCCGCTCCTTCGGCAGTGGGGAGAGGACACGAAAATATATCCAATGCATGCAGTGTAATGTTTTAATTACATTTAGTTCAAATATATTTTCTCTATGCCTAAGGCTATAACCCAATGCATATGTACGTGTTTGTGTTTCAATGTGTGAGGCCTTAGCTTGACAAAGCCCATAACTATGTGAGGGGCACATAGTAGCTTCAATAAAATAGCTGAACTTAACTATCAAATGCCTTTCTGCCTTTATTTTTCATGCCTGTACAAGCGCACATGTTGAAACCTTCAACAAACAGAATGTTGTTTCTCAGCCAATCAGCAGCTGGCTTGGCAGTACGACCAAATAAGGAAACGTAGAGTGAAGAGGAGGAGGAAATAGGTGTGGTCTGCAGGCAGGGTATTGTTCTTTATAACGTAGGTCCTACACCTGGATTTATATGAGCTTACACACCAGACCGACACATACACACAATTATCAGACTGTAAATCTGTTGTTTTGCAACTAACCTAGCAAAAGGTATGCACCCATACATCAACCAAGAACAACATAACACAGCCTTCAACCAGCTCATGCCCTGAGTAAAGGTATGCAGGGCCTGTTAGTATTACATTCTCAGATCTGAATGTTTTTCTGAAGCAAAATAGGTGACATAGTTCATTCACAATTGTATTTTTTAAGTATCAGGTCAGTTTAGTATGACACGAGGTGTGACCTGAAAATGACACATTTCAATAGGCTTGCTAAGAACTTGCTATTAAAATGCTTACACCTCTAGAACAAAGCTAAGAAATGACCAAGCAAGCATAATTATGTGTGCCCTTAAACCCACCAAAGCACCAACGACGCCCTCAGACTAGCTGAGGAAGCACAACACTCCAAGGTATAGTTGATGAGAGGCGACTGCCTGGTTCAACCTTATTGTTGTACAGCCACTGGCTCACAAACACAGGACATTATGTCATGTCCTTTATCACCACCAACGTGGTGGTGATGATAACGTTTTTTCTCCCCCGTGCCTGCCTGTTGCCGTTCTATTCATAGCCGTACGGTCAGAGAGAAAGGGTGTTTTTTGTTCTTCCTCAAGAGGTGGAATAGAGGGGGGCTCAGTGAAAAATGCAATGGGAACGGGAAACAAACAGACAAGAGGAACGGTACGGCTGAAGAATGCTTCTAAAATACAGCTACTGGACAACACGGAAAAGTCAAAACAGATTCTGTAGAATGTTTGTTTTTCTTTGTGCCGTGGCTTTTGGGACGGACAGGTTATGTAAAGTGTTGGCGTGTTGGCCGTCGGAACCACCTGAGACAGATCATTGTTCATGTGATTGATGCTTCTAATTGGTTGCAAGGGCTGCAGGATGGCGGCACATGCAAAACATTGGCCAGTGACGCCAGGATGCCCACACTTGAGCCAAACTAAAATGAATGTCGGGATTGATTACATGTGGCCTTGGCTACTTCAGTGTGTGGTAGAACATGGAAGGAAACTCATCCACGCATCCTCAGACAGAGACTCATCACATTATACAGACATGTTTGAATCCATAATGATCCGTCCTGGAAGTTTTATTTCATACGTGATGTGATTAACCCTTGTATGGCGTTTGGGTCTGTGGGACCCGTTTTCATTTTATTTAAATTAATTTTTATGTAAACATCTGTTGATATTTTAACATAAAATAGTTTGATTGCGTTGAATTAAAACCCCCAAAATGCAGCGGGTTCACCAGACCCACAAACACTGGCTGAATAACATAGATATGAACACCACACAAGGGTTAAATGGACAGTCCTTTTGAATCCAATAACAGCCATCAGCCCAGAATTTTAGTCTGTAAACATATTTCATATGTGCTGAAGCCTTTCCTTCCAATCCAGTAGCAACTCTTTATTTTCCTGCTCCTGCACAATCAATGGACCATTGGCAATTGAATAAATCATGTGGGGAGGCCACCACTGTGAGATGGATGGGAGCCTAGTCTAATTAATAATTAACAGTTAGCAAATAAACACACACACACACACACACACACACACACACACACACACACACACACACACACACACACACACACACACACACACATACAGTTGCAAATACAGCCTCATGCGCACCGACACACTCACACTCACACACACTATACCGATACTTTACTTTAGGGCAGAGAAACAGCTAACAATGGTGAATTGGCTGAGCTAATGGCTGGCTTGTTGACATGCTCTCAATGTTATCACATGACACAGCTAAAAATGTGCAGGCCAAACACTCACTTTGACCCAAAGCCAAGGTCTGTCTCCCTCGCCGCATTCACAGGGAACACTGAGTGTCTTGTTCATCCTCTCCCTTGATTTGTAAGTGTAAGTTCATGATTGTCATGTCTACACAGTGTATGTATGTCTATCTTTACCATTTGGATGGCTGGCGAGCAGACAGAGCTGTTTGCCGTGTTGGTCAAAATGTAACTCGGGGTATGGGGCAAAGGAAGGGGTGTGGTGTGGGAGGAGAGGTGGGCTGGAATCTGCAAACAGTCAGGAATATTTAAAGTCCAAATGTCACCTTTTTTTCCCCAAGGACTCAACTGCACTGGCACACAGGGCACAGATGACAACAGCATTGTCACAGTACAAATCATGTCTCTCTTCGTCTGTCTGACATTTATGTTTTGAGGTTTTGAGGTTTGTCTTTGTTCAGAATTCAGATGAACATTATTGGAAGAATGTTGAGTCAGTTATGTTTTATTGGTGGCTAGTTCTAGCAAGCATGCTGCTCTCTTTCTGTTCTGCTGTTGATAGTGCACACCACAGTATCTTCCTCGTGAGTCCCTCTTTAATACTTCCTGTATAAATGTGGTGCACCACAAGGGTCAGCTGTGGGGCTGCTTCCTGTTTTCTCTCTATATGAAATACATTGGAGGTTTACCCCATGGTTCAATCAACAATCACCGAGGTGTTATGATCAAACTATGGCGGAGGATGACCTTGAATCGGGCTAAAAGAAAAAAAAAGCTTTTTCTATGGCAAATTCATGTACTAGCCTCATATAAATGTTTAGTGTTTTTATTGTAGTAAAGAGAAAAATTACCAAAAAAACAATACAACTATTGCCCTACAAGCAGGATAAATTAGAAAACGAATGGCATACCTTTTTCTTTCAGTAAATAAGTAACATAGAAATCTGCGTGTGCCACACAGAGATTGGGCACCTCATCGAGAGAGAGAGAAAGGTACAAACAGAGATAATCTAAATAAAGAGCTTGGATGGGGATACATATGGAAATATGATAGGAAGGGATGACAGGAAGAGAGAGGCAGAGGAAGGGCGATAAAGTGAGGAATTTGAACATGTTGCGACAGGTTGCAAAGTAAGTGGTGCACCACATTTTTCTTCCCTTAAACACATTTGCAGTTGTTACAACTGTTATTGACAATGTTATTTAAATCACACTGTAATATACATAAAGGGCATGTGATTGATACAGCTCAGAAACAATTACAAAATTGTAGTGCCATGGAATAATTCCTTTGTCATCCTTTCCATTATTATCAGGGCACTGGGATCACAGTTGCTTAACTCAGTAAGGCTACATGTTTGTCAAAGGTTGGTCTTCTAGTCATTTGAATGAATGCTTGCAGCTTCCAACATCCATTACTATTTCCATTACTACTTATATGCCTCTTTAGGAACACTGTCAGAAGGGCTTTCCACATAGACCAGTATGCTTACAACACACATTTCGCACACAGTCTTACTATATAATTTTTTTTTAGGCTATATATGTAAAAGCCTGTCCTTGCAATGACTCCTAACCGCAATGCTGTCATGCCTCACAGGTCGAGGCAAACACTGTGGTTGTTATATGTCTGACCCTATTCTCACCATAGTCTCTTATATCCCACAGCATACATTTCTGGTCAAACATTTCTTAATTGATAATGCAAGTTCTGTGTCAACTTATGCGTTTGCTTGTGTGTTTAGATACATGGCTATTATAGATACAGTGTTATGTAGATACATTGTTATTATATGTGGAGCTAAGACAGTGTGCACGTTGCGGATGGGCCCAACGCACGCATATGAATGCACGGACATGTGTGCTGGCTGTGAGTGCAGGAGAGGCTCGCTGTGTGGAAGGGAGTGGCGCGGAAGGGCGGGGCTCCTCTCCTGACGCGAGACACAGGAGACAACGGGACGGAGACGGACATCGACAGGACCGACCGACGGGTACATTTCTCTGATCCATTCTCCGGTTTTCCACCCAGCGAGCTCAGGTAAGAGACTGTCAATTTCATGCTTGCACGTAGTCGGCCTAATGCAAAGCGTAAAGGTTTTTTTTTTTGTAACAAAGAGACAATTGAACTCATTGTTGCAGCTAACATGCGACTGGTCGTCACTGTCTTGCATGGACGTGCCCGCTCCCCAAAACTAACATTTCCAAATGAGTATTTGATAACACTATGTTATGTACGCTTATAATGGAAGAAATCCGGACTGCACTGCATATGGAGTTCATTTCGGAATGCACATTACGCATGTAGCCCATCAACAATCAGTGTCATTAGGAAAGTGCATAGATGTCCTGTAGACCCTTTAACACATTCATCGTATTGCCCCGTTATCAGCAGGAGTGACAGAATGCACTCAATCCACTCT
Source organism: Phycis blennoides (assembly GCA_900302315.1). Taxonomy (NCBI): domain Eukaryota; kingdom Metazoa; phylum Chordata; class Actinopteri; order Gadiformes; family Phycidae; genus Phycis; species Phycis blennoides. The sequence goes on along the minus strand of OMKI01010920.1, from coordinate 2,266 downwards.
GTCCAGAGCTCCAGTGCGCTGCAAACAGTTGCCGAGTGTGTTCAATTCATAAAATGTTATGTTGCACAATATCTATTTTTGGTTGAACAAACCATCATCTGTTCAGCCATCTAATAATCGGACTGCTGTTGGCGTGTCTCGGCTGCAGTTTCCTGCCTTGGCCTGTCTGCGTTAGTGTCTGCTGCTTGTCTCAGCACGTTGCATAGTTCTGTCTGTGGTCCACAGTCCACCGGGACCGGCCCGTGTTGGGGGGACGATCTTTCGTCGAACATTCTCCCAGTTTTGACTCTTTTCATCACTGACCAAGTTTGCATTGAAGCACTGCCTTTACATGTCTGCTTTGCGATTCCATTGGGCGCACTGCTGTTCTTGCAGGATTCAAATAGGAATGGGATTTGAATGCTAATTGGCCCGAACACAGAAACAGGTGAGGTATGGACAGGCTGCGTGGAAAGCGGTGCGGAGAAGTGGACGACAAGCTGACGTTCAGCAAACTTCAATATTGAACGTGCATGCAACGCAAAATGTCGAATGAATTACCTCATTCTATTGCTGCCCTGACATAAACCCGTCATCATTTGTCACTCCAAAATCAGACATTTCCGAAACAACATTTTGTAATATCTTTGACCATGCCAAGTTGCAATTACCTGTTTGTTTTGTTACTCAACAGCTAAACTTTGCAGCTGTTGGCCTTTAGACTATCTGAGCTATTCACAAATTGAAGTCCCTTGTCTAGTCTGTAAAGGGAACACTTTTAGTGCACAGGAGAATCATAGCTTCGGGGGTTCTGGATGTTGTCATGCAATAAATCCTGCTACTTTGTGTAATAGACTGGGGCTGTGGTTCTTCTAAGAGCTGCCCTAGACGCTCTGTCTCAATTACCCACTGTAGCCTACATGAGGCTGCTGAATGTAGCTGGGAGGAGCACCATGGCCAGTGTCCATCTGTTATCATCTCTGATGAATGTTGTTGTTGTTGTTGTTCCAGCCGAGGGCGTCCAAAGTAGCCTACAACAATGCATTCAAGCTCACAGCAAAAAATTCATGTCAACATGAACGGGTGGAGGCGGTGATGGTGATGGTGTTTCATACCCTTTCCCACGAGGGACGGTCTGGGGTGGCTGTGGGTAGTAATGCAGCTTTGACATGTGGTTGCTGTAATAAGGCCTTTGCTGCGTAGCTCTATTTTAGCTTTAACTTCTCTATATTAGGAGGATGTGCTCATATATATATTCTCTCTACTGAATGGTTGGGATCACAGTGATATGGGTGTGGGATGACCAGCCCCACCCATCCTGTATTGGAATTTTTGATTGTTTGCCCAAACTTTGTATTCATTCTGAATTAAGCATAATATTACGTAACAAGTATGTGTCTAGTTTAAAGTTTGCATCCTAAAAATGAATTCCAATTTTATAGAAAAATAAAATAAATCTCATGTATTTGTCATTTGTCTTTAGCTGGTCAATCAAACAATCCCTAAATATTAAGGTGACTAAATAAGAGGGTACTATTAATTATAGGTTGTCAACGAAATACATGAACCTTGCTGGGTGCTGGGTATTGTGCTGGTTGCTAATAACTAATTCTAAGGAAAGTGTCATGTTCACCCGGTTGTGCTCGTTTGAAAGCAGCTCCACTATTTCGATGATTCTCTTACAGATTACATTTCCCCAGGTGGTGGAAAGTTGACACCCCCAAACTTCCCCACCTCTGTACTCCATCAGGAAGCCAAGCGCAAAACAGTGTTCTCAATTATTCTCAGCCATAGTTTTTTTTTTTTTTTTAAACGATTTTCATTCACTGTTTTGGAAAAGTCATAACAGAAGGAGCAGTTTAACATAACGCACAACCTCCACTGCGACGTTCACTCCTGCGCTGAGCTGCACAGCCTTTGCGGCTCTCGGATTGGATTGCCCAATGGTCTTTTCATGCGCGTCGGTGAATGTGAAATTGACCCGGGCGGCCGTGTCTGCTCTGCCCCCCCAGGAGCCACCATGCCAGGGACACTCACCGCTGATGAGATGGAGGACCTCAGGGAGGCCTTCAAGAAAGTCGGTGAGCAGAGTGTGTGTGTGTGTGTGTGTGTGTGTGTGTGTGTGTGTGTGTGTGTGTGTGTGTGTGTGTGTGTGTGTGTGTGTGTGTGTGTGTGTGTGTGTGTGTGTGTGTGTGTGTGTGTGTGTGTCTGTGTGTGTTTCATTGCAGTCAGTCCAGCAGGTGCAGCCGGACAAACGGAGCGGCCCAGCTCGGGACCGGCCCACCTC
>OMKI01010908.1:9073-22729 GCA_900302315.1 Phycis blennoides | reverse complement strand
ACACTCCGGACGCTCTCGTGATGATCAGTGGCGATTTTAACCATTGTACTGTCTCCCCCCCACTTCCATCGTTCAGGCAGTTTGTCAACTGCCCCACGAGATGTGGCAAGACTATTGACTTATTTTATGCCAATATTAAAGACAGTTACACGTCCACTGCCCTCCCACCACTCGGCAGGTCGGACACTTACATTTAGGGCATTTAGCAGACGACTAAAATACATTTAGCAAAGCGACTTACAATGGTGGCAGACCATAACCTGGTGCTCCTGTCATCCAAATACACCACCTTGGCCCGTAAACAGCCTATATCAACAAAGTCAGTGTGTGTATTAAGGAGGCATGCGAGGACTTACAGGAGTGTTTTGAGTGTACGGACTGGTCTGTGTTTTATGAGGAAGACCCCGATGGGGCTGATGTTGTGGCTGATCGTTTTACTGACTATGTTAATTTCTGTACTGCCTTGATCATCCCGTGTAAAACGATCAAAGTATTTATTTATCGAAGTTTATAATTACACGTGTGAATAGCTACCATTTCATCACCTTTTCATATTAGCATACTGTGTTGATCCATGCCGCCTTGCTACGGAATCCAACGTATTGTGTTTTGTCACAGGTTGTCACAACTGACGAACTGGCCCCACGTCTCCTGCATTTCATTGAGACACAATGCAGACGAGTATATGTTACACTATGCTATCTCTCACTATCTTGCTATTGGGTCTAGAGCCTGTAATAAAGTTTATATCTATCTATCTATGTATCTATCTATCTAGGCTATCTCTATCTATATATTTACTTATATATCTGACACTGTGACTCTCTCACTACTCTCACTACTCGTCTCTCTCAATGGTATCAAGGTGGGCTTTCGTCTGGAGTCCCCCATGTGACGTCATGCAATGCATTGTGGAAGACATAAGAATCATCGCTAACCTGTTAGCTAACCGCTAAAATATCACCTACTTTTCCTTGTTATTTCCTTTTTGTGATACCCTACAACATCAAATGCAATGGATAACTGTTTAAATGTTTATTACCAACTAGAAAATTGCCAGAAAAGAAGAAAAAAAAAGAACCTGGGCTTTAAGATTTCTTTTCACTGGGAGAACTTTAAACTAAGGGTGAGCGTGAATATTCGATGATTCAATTATCTTTGATAGAAAGACATTGAGTAGGTTTTATATTAAAGATTATCCAAATAAAGTACACTGCAAAGCAGTCATATCATACCACTTGCGCTGGTGACAATTATTCTCTCAGCCGGTACTCGTTTTAGTGCATTTTTGTTGCATCAGTCACATGCATTTCATATTTATAATCAGTCAAACTCTTCTACTTTCTCTATATCGAAGCAAGTTCTGGCATGCTAGGAAGTGAATTCTGTGCGGAATTGTACAGAAAGTACAGGCCACTGTTTGATTTCATGTAGGTTTTATATTAATTACAGACATGTATATTAGTCTATATTTTCTGTCAATTATCCACACTCAATGGGGTTAAGGTGAAAATTATGTCCCATGCTCCCTGAACCACTCTTTCACAATTTGAGCCTGATGAATCCTGGCATTGTCATCTTGGAACATGCCCGGGCCATCAGGGAAGAAAAAATCCATTGATGGAATAGAGTCAGCTGACCTCATTCTTTGGGCACATAATGTTGCTGAACCTAGACTTGACCAACTGCAGCAACACCAGATCATAGCACTGCCCACACAGGCTTGTACAGTAGGCACTAGGCATGATAGGTTCTTCACTTAATCTGCCTCTCTTCTTACCCTGATGCGCCCATCACTCTGGAACAGGGTAAATCTGGACCCATCAGACCACATGACCTTCCTCCATTGCTCCAGAGTCCAATCTTTATGCTCCCTAGCAAATGTAAGCCTTTTTTCCGATTAGCCTCAGTGATTAATGTTTTTCTTAAGGCTACACAGCTGTTCAGTCCCAATCCCTTCAGTTCCCTTTGCATTGTGCATGTGGAAATGCTCTTACTTTCACTATTAAACATAACCCTGAGTTCTACTGTTGTTTTTCTATGATTTGATTTCACCGCAACGTTTAAGTGATCACCGATCATGATCAATCAGGGTTTTTTTCCGACCACATTTCTTCCTTGAAGATGGTTCTCCACTATTCTTCCAGTTTTTAATAATGCTTTGGACAGTTCTTAACCCAATTTTTGCAGTTTCTGCAATCTCTTTAGATGTTTTCTCTGCTTAATGCATGCCAATGATTTGACCCTTCTCAAACAGACCAACATCTTTTCCACGACCACGGGATGTGTCTTTCGACATGGTTGTTTAAGAAATGAGAAGCTACTCATTGCATCAGTTGGGGTTAAATAACTTGTTGCCAGCTGAAAGATAATCGCCCATGCAGTAATTATCCAATAGGAGTCTCTTACCTATTTGCTTGGCAAACTGTGGCAACTTTTTTTTTGGCCAGGCAGTGTATAATACGGCTTACTGTATTATACATTAGCTTGCACTAGCTTTCCATGTGGCGGAGGGGCTATTCACAGATGTTAATGTTTTGGTAAGAAGGCAGGAGCGAATGTGTTGCACATACCTTAATAATATTTTACTTTTTTACTTTTTTTTTGTTTTTGTTTTTATAAATGACCAGCCCAAGAAAATCTATGTGTGGGAAAAACTGCCTTGGCTTGGTGGCTGGCATGAGCCACTGGTAAAGGTAGCTAGATCAATATTAAAATATCTTATATAATATAATAAATGTAATATTATATAAGATATTATATAATAATATAATATTAATAAATGTGTTATTTACTGTATCACTGTTTTTGCGTATTTCTTCGGAAGTGAGGGGGTAAAGAGCATATTGATACCATTGACATGTGACTTCACCAATTGCATTCCTTACCTTGAATGCAATTACAGATTTCTTTGGGTTTGGACATTTCTGGAAACAGGAAAATGCAAGTACACAACACAACAAAATCTATAACATAGGTCTAGTCATTTTTAGATAGGTTAATAAAATGTTGCGTATTATATGTTCAAGGAGAGACTTGAACAAGAACTGGAGGCATGTGGACTAGACTACAGCATTGGCTGAGGGAGGGTAGCCTGGTGGCACAGTCTGTTGCCTTGTGCCTAAATATAGATCGACCAGGGCCACCTAGAACAACCCAGACCATCAGCAGAAAGAAACACACACACCAAAAATCCTGAAAATCTACAGAGAGAGAATTTCTCATTGGCATGTCCTGGCACTCTATGCAGCCTTTCAATCGTCATTTCATTTAGGGCATTTCAGCAGAGTTGGAAGCACTTGTGATTGAACCATCAGAGGACGAGGGTATGTCGGGTAAGAAGGTGTAGACAAAGGGATGAGTAAAAAAGCAAAAACCCTTTGCCGAGGGTAGCTGGGACTTAACATAGGAAAACGTGCTTAGGAACTGACAAATCACGGTGCTCTGTACCTGTCAGCTAAATGAGGGAGGAGTTGGTTTGAGTGAACATCAACTGGTGGTTGGGTTGCCAGGCAGATCATACTTGAATAATTCCACAACAATCAATGAATACAGAGAACAATAATCCGTATTTCACTTGAGACAGATCGCCATGTGTCCCGGCTACCTACCGAGTGGCTTCAGGAGAGGGTTAAAGTTGAGAGCCCTGGTTGTGCTCTCAATCTCTCAATTGTGCTCTGTGTCTTTTTAGGAGGAAGGGAGATGTGTGTGTGTATGTGTGTGTGAGAGATAGCAAGATTTGGCAGGAGATGGGAGAGGGAGCGAGACAGGAGTGTTGCAGGGTAGGGGGTGTAATCCTAAATGTGTTGATTAATCATGGGTTATATGTTGACAGAAAAAAAGCTGTTTAAGATATATGCAAACCATTGCTAATGCTACATTTCACAACTGTAGCACGTAGCAGAAACACACATAGCTTAGGTGGATCTAAACAGTGGAGTGTGTGTGTGTGTGTGATCAAATGCCTACAATGTCAAGTGAGAATAAGGCAGGCTTCATACACTACACACACTGCCTTTCCATCCATATTTGTCAGCAACTGACTTCTACATACAATGTTGCATTTCGGGTAGGTCTTACTGTATTTTTCTACCTATTTGGCAAAAGATGGGAGAGTTTATTAGACAGACTTCAGACACTAAGTTAACGAGATGCTGCACTGAAAAGGAGAGGTGAGTGACTTGTAAAGACCTCAACATTGTTCTGTGTGGTTTGGAGAAACCCTTTGTGAACAAACAGTACACCAATGATGTTTTCAATATGTCTGCACAACCTATACAACATGTTATTACACCATTCTTTCAAACAATAACTGGTGAACACAGAAAATGTTTGTATAATATTAGCTAGGTAGCTAGGTTAGCTGTAACTTGCAACTGAGAGTTTGTGCATGCAGCCCCGCTTGACAATTCACAAATCAGTGATCCACAATATCAATGTGGACGTTAGAGTTGCAGTCGCGCTTTTGAGCGACACAGCTTTGCAACTGTGACGCTGGGAAGCATTGATGTTGCAGACACCTGGTTGTGTTGCTTACATGCTGCTGTTGCCTTAGGCCTTAGGAAACTGATAGTTGTAAGGGAAGTTGTAAGGGAGGGGAAGTAGAATTGACATCTGTAACACATACAGATGTCAATTCTAGACATTCAGAAATTACAGATGGGGATCCTTGTCCTGTCCAATTCATGTTGACAACTGTATGGGTTGACAGATCTGGCAGCTTTTCTTTGGATTTCTGAGTTTGAGAGGCTATCACATCTTATTATCACATATTATTACACTACACAACTACGTAACTTTTCAAATCTTAGAGCTGCAGGCCATCTAACAATTACAGATCACAATTCCCAAGAAGTTAAAGAGCAAAGGAACCCACTGTTTCAGCTGAAACCATAATATACATGGAGGAATATCCACTGGCTGCAATGTATAAAATAATTTAATTGAGCCAGAAGCGAAAAAGCCAGAACCTGAAATGGTGAGAGTGAGGGAAAAAGTCCTAATTATGCTTTTATATCCAATCCCAATATCCAATACAAATATTTTTCTTATCTGAATTTGAAAGTTGCAATGTGTAAGATTAGGCCCCTCCCTGTTGTTAGGCAGGATAATTTCTCAATAAAAAAAAAACCTTAACAGTGTTCTGTCCACTGACTGGCTGTGCAACTGTGTAACGGGAACTAGCATAGCTCGGCTGGGTGGGTGGCATGAGTGAGAGGGGTTTTGTTAGTGTCGAAAGTTACATACAATCTGTCGATGTAGGGTTGGACAATATTACATAAATACAATATCATGATTTCTTCAGGAGAGGTCACAAACCACCTATCGCAACTCCTTTTCATATTACACTATAAGCAAGTTTCTTAACCATTGACTGATTGATTGATGTGAAGAAGAAGACAACAAATTAACCTCTTAGTGTCTTTTTACAGTCCCTGATGACAGAAAAACAGGACAGTAACACATTGTCATAGTATCCCCAAAACAATGAGTAACAAAAAAAAAAGACAACCATAATGTGAAAACAACAGAACAAGAACTTTAATCCCTGTCCTAGTCTTTCTTTTAATCATGTGATTAAAGCATTCACAATAAAAGCATAATGGAAAACACAATATGTGCATTGCGCACAGTACCTGCCAGTCATTTTCTCACATGTTATTAGGGATGAGCCTGGAGATGAGCCTGGACCTGACCTCTAAAAACCCTCTGGGTTCCATTCAACCAAACCAATATATTTTTCAAAAGAAAGGATTTCTTTGGAATATATAATCAAGGAAACAAAACCTAAAAGAACAAGATCAGAGAACATTCAGGCAAAGTACCTTATCAGTTTTTAAAAAAAGGATGTGGCTGTTTTCCCAAGATGTCAGGTTAATTGTTGACATTGTCTAAGGTCAGATGTAAATCAGCTGAATTCCCTTCAACTCACCCCCTCTTGTGGTGACCACGCATTCTGAAAAAGGGCAGTTGGCAAGCCATTGAAATTATATTATATTCCAAACGAGTGTTCAGTGTATCAGCTCCAATCGCTGTACCATTGTTTTGTCCAACACAAGTAAGCACATACAAACTGACCTGGCCAAGTAGTTTTCTACAACAGTGGCCGCAAACAAAGAAATACATGTTATAATTCTGTGTTAACACACCACTGCGCATGCTCACAAACTTAGAAACGGAGGGACAAATTATTCAACTTTGATGGTGGTGCTGCACGACTTCCATAAAGCTTGTTAAAATTAAACATCTGCAGAATCAAAAATTGAAGGGTGGCTGAATCTGCAGTTAAATACCAGCCTGGGTGATCAAACCATGTCTCTCCTGATTCACAATCCCTAACCAATATAATTTGTCAAAATCTCTTTGTTTGCTCTCTTTGCAAACAAAGACAGTCGGCACAAATTTTAATAATAGCAGTATTGCACTTTGGTCATTGGGATGAGACATTTGGTAAAGTACTTGTATTGCAATTCACTGTTATGTTATCCATAAACTCCATACTGACCCCACACAAATTGATTCAAAAAGACCAATTATTGCTCACAAAAGTTATTACTTTTTCTATTATATATTGACAGAAACTTGATTTAACTACAGTTGCAATACAAAAACAGATTATGTTTAATTCTGTGCAACAATGTACCTTGGCATGAATTTGACAAACCTCACTCAATTAAAAATGATAAAGGATATCCAAGCCAACAACCAATTTTCCACATCAAGTCATACAAGCCGTTATGTCAAGCTCTTGATATAAGGCTCATGGCTTAACTCTTGTAAATTAAGCTGTCTGTCATTGCTTTTTTCTATCAGTTAAGGCAACAGTGATTAGGCTGCCTATAAACAATCACTTGTCTTTTGTGAAGGCTCACTAAGTACACTGGTTATTACATAAAAACAGTATCCTTGCACATTCTTACAGTGGGCAGGAATACCCATCACCTCCGACTTTAGCTTGTATCGATCGTTAACATGAAGCGGTTGATTTCCGTACATATGTGTGTGTGTGTGCATTTAGAGACGTACATCAACCATATCATATATTTAAAAACCTAACTTAACATTTCTATGGAGAGAGTTTAGAGTGCTATGTTCATCAGATTCCAAGTAAGAATTAATCTTCTTTGCAGCAAATGTTTAGTTCAATAACATATAGCATGTGTAAAACCAATATGGGATGTTTTTTGCATTTAACAATATTAAATATTGGAGCGGGATATCGGTTTCTGCTATCTGAGTAAATAGAATAACAGTATCGGCCCTGAAGAACATGATTGGTCGAACCCAATGTGAAACACATGTCCAAAATATTGTACTGATGTACAAACTTTATGGCATATATCCAACTCCATAGTATAGTAATATACTATGTATAAACTGATTTTAATTTGATACCAAAACACAACCATCTTTAACTTATTTACAACAAACTCAAAATAATATGTAAACATGATTTCCAGGGGTCCATACATAGACTTTACATTTCAACTCAGAATAGCCCATAATGTTTAACTTGTAGATAACCCCTGGTCAAGGAAACTGTAGAGCTCTAATGTTATCAAAACATGAACGACTGATAAAGACTAGACGATATGCAAAAACTAGGCTCTAGTGTGCATGAGAGTGTGTGTGGACAGATGTGTGTGTGTGTGTGTGTGGGGGATGCAGGTGCCCCCTCGTATCGGAGCCAGAGAAGCATTTGGAATGAAGATGGCGTGATGGCCACCACGGCATCAATTATCTCTCTCTCGTCCTCATTTTGTCTTCCTGTACAGCCTGCAGCACTGTCGCAATTCTTCACTGTTTGCCAATTAATCAACCAGCTTGTTGATAGTAATTATTTACAGCCACAATCCGTCCTCTCCCTCACTCACTGTCTCTATTCCTCTCCATTCCTCTCTCTCCTTCACCCTCCGACTCTTTTGGAGCGTAGTCTTCTTCCACCTCCAGATCCACACACATTTAAAACCCACACAGACACACATGAGGAACTGTGCACAGCTCAATTGCAAACCGAGTCAAGAGCATGAAAATTACTGCCTGGTGTTTCAATGTGTTTTGAAAATCACACGTCAATAAAAGTACTATCATTACGTTAAAAAGCTATACTGCTTAACTAGGTGCTACAACAGCCCAGAGAGAAGCCACCCTCCTCTTGTTGCCCCTCGGCCTGGGTCCGTCTTGCCCAACACAGTGCTATCTCTCCACTAACAGATGGGTTGGCTGACCCCGCTCCAGACACACACACAAACGTCACATACAAACACATACACACAGACACAATAAGGAAGTATGATCCCTGGAAAGCAGCAAGAGAGGCGAAAACAACAATGGTTCCTTAACAAAGCCACCGGGTTCCCTATGAACAGCCTCAACAGAAAATGATCATGTTGATGCTTAAAATCAGTCTTTCAGCAATGAGCACTACATTAGTAGTTAGCAAGCTGTTGAAGGCTAGTGCTTTTTATGCTAAACATATAGTAGCTAACCCAAAACAGTATTTGTTACTGGTTTCATATCAGAACAATTATCAACTGGCAGCTGTCAAAGGGAGGGTTTTATGAAATTCAATGATGGCAGAGATGGCTTCTTTGAAATCAAGTCTTTTCATTCAAAAGAATGTTGATGAGAATTTCTCAAGACTGAAACATAAGTGGTGGTTAGATAAAGGAATGAAAGTGATAAAGAGATGAAGGAGCCGGGACTCAGCCGGGTTTTCTTCACTATCAGACCTGCGTTGCTACGGTGACCCCAAAATAGGGGACCAATCACAGTGTAAAAGATGGATAGGCAAAGCAGGGGAACACTGACACAGAAGGTTTGAAGACGAGAGCAAGAGAGTGCAGTGTGTCCCAGTAATTGTGTGTGTGTGTTTGTACAGTGTGAGATGGATGACAGCTGATTACAGCCTGTGTCGCCGTCACTGGGAACAATTACAGATGAAACCAATGTGTTCTTTGTGTGTGTGTGTGTGTGTGTGTGTTGAACAATGTGATTGTCCCTCATAATGCTTGTCAACATTTGACATAGGTGAAGTGTTAGACAGCACTTCACACACACAAACATGGGAAAAAGTGTAGAGCACACACATTTGTGTCAGGTCATGGAAACTAGGGACACAAGTCGTTTTGGGGCATTTTGAGTTATTCTGGGATTCTGAAAGTGTAGTTGCTAAGCTTTCCACCAATGTGTAACACATGGAAATCTGATAATATTTGGAGAAGTTGTGGCCATTTGAAAGTAGGCACATCACAAAAGCTAAAACTGAGAAAAAGCCTCCTAAAGATTTGCAGTTGTCACCTCTTTCTATTGGCACACCCGATTTCAAACACAAAATGTTACCAATACTGTTATCTGAAACATGGAGAGGCTTCTCTGTGATCTCAACTAACAGATTCTGCAAAAAAACGAAAATAACTAATTTTGAAAAAAAATCACTTCTTTGTTAATTTGCGCAAATGTTGTGTTGGCGACTTGTGTCCTTGGATTCCATGACCTGACACATTTGTTATGACGTGTGTGTGTGAATGTGTGCTTGCATTACCTGCTATGTGGCTAGATACATCTCCTTTTGGCTCTTTAGGGAGGGAACCATCTGCAAAACAACATCAATAACAAGGATGTCAGTTATGCACAAAATACTTATTTGAAATACTAACAGGGGTAGGGGGCAGCGAAGGAGAAAGGGTGTTATGTTAAGGCCAAATCAAACTTCTGTATCCTGCGCATATGTGAAAATCCCTAAACAAACACGCCGTTATTCAGACACCGTACACATCATTTGCAGATTGAGGACCTGCGCATCCAATGATGTGCAGTACTCTCGGAGCTTAAAAAGTGTCAAACTCAAAGACGCACTCGACAATCAACTGTCCTGCACTGCAAACATCACTGCAGTGACCCGATCCTGCAGATTTGCTCTTTACAACATCCGCAGGATCCGGCCATCCCTCACGAGGGAAGCGGCACAGCTCCTGAGCCAAGCACTTGTCATCTCTTGCCTCGACTACTGACACTCGCTTTTAGCCGGACTACCTGCAGCTACGATAAAACCTTTGCCGTGGATCCGGAACACTGCAGCACGCCTCATGTTCAACCTACCTAAATTACCCATTTGACCCCCCTCTTCCATGATCTCCACTGGCTCCCTGTACAGTGGTGGCTCCTGAAGAAAATCTGAGGGGGGGCAATTTTTGCAATCATTTCTGATAATGATTAAGGTGACCCATTCAATAGGTGCATTAAGCAAGACAGTATCAATTTGTTGTTAGATGATTAACTCATACAGAGTCCTTCTTGTGTCCACTAGATGGCAACTCAATAAACAAAAATGGTGTAGCTCCACAATTAATTATTTATAAGAATCTAATGTTGTATGATGTAAAATAGCTAAACAGGACACAAGATATGTCCAGCATATAAAGACAGGGGCAGCATATTAAGTCAAGTATTTATTAACTGACCAAGGATCAAGAGGATCAAGAGCTTTCACAACCTTTACAACATAGTCATCAAAATCTTTGTCTAACTGTACCACGAAGTCCACCAATCCAAGAAAAATACCTGGGTTGGTGGAGCCCCCCCCCCGTCACATCCTTGCCTCGCAAAGCTAACTCGAACACTCCGCAAAACTTTACACACTGGATTATCCGGTTGAAGATCGTGATTGCGTTACGTATGACGCAAGCGCGTTAGGGCGAGTCTCAAATCGTCATTCAAAATGCATTGGAGGGTAATTTTCCCCCCCCAAAAAGTTTTAAGATGAGAGTCAATGGGGGAATGCTTGGGCAATTTTACATGTCAATGAAATCGCCCAGAGAGGCGGGACCATTTGAAACACGACTTGAATCTGACAATTCTGATTGGACAATGACAGATAATATGTCTAGAACACTGATAACTACTTTTGCTGTGATAGAATAGATGGCATAGACGTTTGAGAAAAGAATATTTAAGGATCTTTGGAATTGGTTAGAAAAAAATCCTCTTTCTTCCAGTAGTGCATCGCCCAAATCGCCCCTATACAACAACCGCCCCTGTCCCTGTAGTGGCTCGCATCAAATTCAAGACAATTGTACTGGCCTACAAAGCTGTTAACGGAACTGCCCCGACATACCTCCAAGCAAAAATTCTCCCCTCATGTACTTGTAGGTTGTACAAGTACAATAATTGCTCTTTGTATCTTAACACTTACCACTTAGCATCATAGGCCACAGATATTATTTACTGTATACTAGGGTGTACTAGCAATGGTTACCCTAGCAATTGGAATGCATGAAACTTGTTCTGGTGACTTGTAATGTAATGTAAATGTGTATGTTTTTGTTATTGGTGGCATTTTTGGCAGCCGGTATATATCCACAAATGCACATTGTTGTGCCTTGCAACTGTGAAACCTTTGTTGCGAGTTGCAGCTCTGCTGTCACGCATTTGTCAATCTCAGTGTGGATATAAAGAGCAGTGGAGACACAAATCTTTTTGGCCCAAATTTTCTGCGACTACGGAGAAAAATAATCCACAAATGTATCCACCAATCAGAAACCAGGTTTCTTATAGCAAATGAGAACATACGTTTGCAATATCCCATCAGCCAGAGCGATTTAGAGACTAGCAAGAGTAGCACAATGATGATGTTAATGTTAATGTTGATGTGTGTTGTATTAGGAAATTCATTGCAAATAAATTGTAAAAAATTGTAAATTGTCTTTCTGGTTACAATTCTTACACACCGTGCACTAAATTATATACATTTGATGTAGGATATATAAAAATTCAAAATAACTCTTGTTCACCTTTTGCTTGCAAAAGGCAGACATTTCTCTTTGCCTTGCATGTGCAGAAATCTGCTATTGAAAAGGGTGCATTAAATAGCATCGAGACAGGACACATTAAACCATTTATACATTTTAGGTATCTTTTGCCTTTTTACGATGCACTTATTTGCCGCAATTAATTAATCAAATACAAATGTAATAAACTGTTTGTCTGTGCCTTTTCCTCTATAGTGTCCTTGCATATAGCCTCCACCATGGTTTTCTGCATTGCATGAGGATTAGAGTGCGGATGGGGCCGGAATTTTCTGTCCAAGCCGGCCCGCGTCCGACAGAACAGGAACCGAACCCGACCCGAGCCTGACAGGCGTCAAGCTTTCTTTCCATTTTCCTTCTTTTTTTTTTGCGCAACACGCGCGGATTAACGCACTGGTAAATTAAAAATTTCTAATAGTGCAGATGACCAAACCCGACCCAAACCCGAGCATAATTTCTAAATATTTGTCCAAATTTCCAATTTATCCATCCTCTATAAATCCTGCTCCAATCATGAAAGGCATGGATATTCAGTTTCCCTGCTGACACCACAAGACTACATTACATCCAACAATGCATTTGCACTTTTCACTAAAAAGACCACACCATTGGGAAGCTTAATGTTTGGTTTAATTAAAAAAAGAACAGGAAAAGGCTTGAAAATTCCAAGGAGTTGAGACTCCTTAGGAGCAGGGTGAGGATGATGATTCATTGCAGTCTTCAGGCTCCATTAAGAGCCTGAAGTGGTTCCTTGTGGTTCTTGTGCTGAAAGGGAGAGAGGGTGAGAAAGAGACAGCTTAAAAAAGGTTAGACACACCTATATATAGGCTTGGACAGGTGTGGTCTTTGGTCCCCAACAAGTTATAGAACTACATTAATTGTGATCAACAGCTTTTGCTGCTGATGCTTAACAAAGTATAACAAGGGGCATCACATTACATTAGTAACTGATTACTTATGATATGATAACTGAGCACTTATTATATTAAGTTGCATTAAGTTGATGGTTGTTACAAATATACACTAACAATTATCTACATAATACAGCAACGTAATACATACTATGATTACTTGACTATGACCATTATGATTAATGATTCCCCCTAAACATAGTATGATTGATTTACATATTGTGATAATATTTACACAACCTGAGTATTTAAACATCTTACCTTTTCAAAAGTGCATCACATACAGGCGATTGTGCAGCAACTCCAATGGGTTGCTAAATCCGATTGATTGGATATTGCAAATATATGTTCTGATTGGATATAAGAAGCGCCTGATTTGTGGATACAGTTGTGGATTTGTTTCTCCACAGCAGTTTGTATCCACAAGAAGAGATCAATAACAGCACAAAAATAGATCTGCAACTCACAACAAAGGTTTGTAAGACATGACAATGTGCATTTGTGGCTATATATTCACAGATGTGAATATGACTTGCTGTTTACAAATCTGTTTACAAGAGAATAATTTGTTTTCACATCACAAAACTTTACATTTCATTACATTTACATGTGTGGATATTTTAAATATGTGTAAATAACATTGGCCCTAAATTGGCCACTCCATATCCTCGTCAGTCATCTTTTGTATTTGGAAACGCCATACTGCCCCCTTGTGTACACATTCACATGAGGTAAGATAGGTAAGAAGATCTGTGTTGTGTCTGTGAGTTATGATTCGGATCTTCACAAACGTGGGCTACGCTGAACTGTGAATTCAGCTTTGGTCTCCACTTGTTAGCCAGATGGTAATAAGAGGTAAGATAAGAGGTAAGAGCTATTGATATCTAATAAAAGGAGCAGATGAGTTTATCTATCCCGTCATGCTGTAAAAAAACATT
>OMKI01010904.1:5117-20140 GCA_900302315.1 Phycis blennoides | reverse complement strand
GGCCGAGAGGGGGGGGGCCAGCTCGCCCTTGACGCCCCCCCCCGGTGGCGGCGCCGGCTCGCGGGCAAAGGGCTCCAGCGAGTCCGCCGGCTCCGTCTTCACCCGCAGCATCTCGCGCGCGTGGCTCTTCTTCATGTGGCGCGTCAGGTGGTCCTTGCGGCCGAAGCGCTGGGCGCAGTACTGGCACAGGAAGTCCTTGCGGCCCGTGTGCACCACCATGTGGCGCCGCACGTCCTTGCGCGTGTAGAAGCGCCGCTCGCAGTGCTCGCAGCGGTGCTTCTTCTCCTTGGCGCCGCCGGACGGCTTGCCGGCGTGGGTCTTCAGGTGCTCCAGGAGGACGGGCGTGCTGGCGAAGGGCTGCAGGCACACCTGGCAGGTGAGGTCCCCGCTGTGGGCGGCGTGCAGGGCCAGGTGCCTCTTGAAGCCCAGCTTGGTGTTGTAGGTCTTGCCGCACTGCGGGCAGGCGAAGGCCTCCTTGTAGGGGTCGTGCGTGTGCAGGTGGTTCTTCAGGTGGTCCTTGCGGTGGAACATCTTCTCACAGTACGAACACTTGTGGTTTTTCTCGGGCGAGTGGGTTGCCGTATGCCTTTGGACACGGAGGCGGACACGCGGAATCCGCACACAGATAGACACACGCACAAACATTTCATTTCAGCCAATCATAACTCAAGGGTTTCATCGTAGGCATGGTATTCATAACACAACACACAGGATCAGAGAGGGACCAGACACAGACCTGTGTGTGGGTCAGAACACATACACATGCACACACACAGGGGAGCAGAGAGAGGAGCAGAGAGGAGCAGAGGGAGGAGCAGAGGGAGGAGCAGAGAGGAGCAGAGGGAGGAGCAGAGAGAGGAGCAGAGAGAGGAGCAGACAGGAGCAGAGAGAGGAACAGACAGGAGCAGCAGAGAGGAGCAGCAGAGAGAGGAGCAGAGGGGAGCAGGGCCGTACCGTAGCAGCTTGTACTTGGAGACGAAGGCCTTGGTGCAGTCGAGGTGGGAGCATCGGTACGGCCGCTCCCCGGTGTGTGAGTAGGAGTGCACCCTCAGCTTCTCCACGCTGTTGAACGCCTTCTGGCACACCTGGCAGGGGAAATTCTTTTTGGGCTTCCCCTCGGCTCTTTTGCGCCTCCCGGTGGCCGGCATGAGTTTGGCTTTCTCCAGGACGTGTGGACGGGGGTCCTGGGGACCCGTGGCCATGGCACCCTAAGGCCGGGCGTCTCCGGGGGCCGCGGGGTGGGGCCCGGCGCGCTCCGATGCGGGCTCTCGGTCCGGCGCTGTGTGCTCAACGCGGCCGGGTCTGACGGGCCTGCAAGGACAGCACTGTGTTAGAAAACAATGAGGGGGGGGAGCAGGAGGAGGCGGAGGAAGAGGAGGAGGAGAAGGAGGAGCAGGAGGAGGTGCAGGAGGAGGAGGAGGAGGGAGCAGGAGCAGGAGGAGGAGGTAGGGCTTGCCACTGTTCCTGACTCGTACGTACCTCACGCTGAGCTAATGCTACCAACAACACTAATGTCTTGCTGATGGTTTATTTTCTTCTCAAATTCTACGTACCAAATTGTTTGAAGTCATTTGTATTTCAGAAATGTCACAAGCCAACACTGGACATACTGCACCAATACGGCATTTAAGGAACAGAATAAAAACAATTAAAAAAATAAACACAATTAACTAGTTTGACTCCTGGTAAAATATGCTGGTTATTAACGGTGAGAGGAGAAGCCTCTATATAACCAGCATTCTGCGGTGATTGACAAACTACCTCATTCTACTTCCCCAGTTTTGTGCTTTATATAAAACTTAATTTCATGACTCAGAGTCTCTGCTTATCATCCGAGTGCCCAAACTAGCACTCACTGGATCTCTGAGCACGTTGAACATTACCCTGTATCGTCATCCACCTCAGAACATCTGACATCATAACATGTCAGGTCCTCACAGAACATCTGACATAATAACATTATGTCAGGTCCTCACAGAACATCTGACATAAAAACATGCCAGGTCCTCTCAGAACATCTGACATAATAACATTATGTCAGGTCCTCAGAACATCTGACATAATAACATTATGTCAGGTCCTCACAGAACATCTGACATAATAACATTATGTCAGGTCTTCAGAACATCTGACATAATAACATGTCAGGTCCTCACAGAACATCTGACATAATAACATTATGTCAGGTCCTCAGAATATCTGATATAATCACATGTCAGGTCCTCACAGAACATCTGACATAATAACATTATGTCAGGTCCTCACAGAACATCTGACATAATAACATTCGACTAAGTGGAAAATTGCTGTGAGTTATTTTATTTCCAAATAAAGAAGTAGTGAAGTTGGAAGTGGTTGCTTTAACAAAAATCAAGGTCAGAGAGTAACACTCAAGTAACATTTCCGCGAGTAACATTTAACAAATGATTAATTGATAATTCACCCGGCTAGTTATGAACAGCACCACAAGCGAAAGCCTGCCTGAACCCAGAAGAAGAAAGGCTACAGCTGAACAGCTACGGCTCAACTCAAGTCAAACCTCTGCTTCAAGGGAGATTTCGTTCCCGTCAACAAAGACTAGAGATAACTCTTCTCCCATTCTTCTGGGTTTGTTCTTATCTGGAGACCCAACTTCTGTGTTCTGTCTTTTCAATGAGATACGTTTTCCGTTGCACGTAGCTTTCCAGAACTATAAAAATACACCAAAAACAATCTCCCATTCTTACGGGTTCATGATAATTAAAGGATGAGCAATCACATCTCGTCATTTTCAATACAATTGTGGTTTCCATTTGAAATAATATTAGCACAATATAGAAGTACATGTCATGGCAATCTCTGTTAGAATTCGAAAGAAGTTCAAATGTTTAGTGTTTATAGATATATAATATTTATAAACAACAAAGAGACCATCCAAAATATATGTTCTACAGCATGGCTAGAACATTATCTCTAAGCATAAGAAATATAATTATCTTTTCATAAAGATCTCTTTTTGTCCATCAACTCCTGCTTCCAGCTTGAGCTCAAAACTCAACTCTTCAAAGCACGAAGGCAACGGCTCATCATAAAAAGATGATCATAATTTCGTGTAAAACGAGACACGTAAACGGCCTTAATGCATCGCTTTGAGTGCTAGCCGAGCTGAAAGGACCTCGCCGTCCACCAGACAAGAGAAGGACCACAAGCCCAGGACTCACAGCACACCACCACGTCAACACTGCACTATTAAACACTACTAATTGGAGCTTCCTGGGATTTATTTCAGAACAGAAGCTCAGGACATGCTCGTCAATTATCAGTGTCATTTCATGCATCCTTCACGCAAGTCCCCACTTCCTTTAGTACATCACATGATTTCAAACCTTTGATTTGATTGATCTACTAATACTACTACATTACTAATACTACTACTACTACTACTACTACTACTACTATGACTACTATATTACTAATACTACTATTACATTACTAATACTACTAAAACTACTACTACTAGCCTATTACTAATAGCCTATAACTACTATTACTAGGTCATAGGACTTACACAAATATATAACATAATTAAGTAGTACTTCTAAAAATACTATTTTTGAAATGATGTATGTCTATTAATTAGATAACTTAGATGATTAGATAAAATCAAAAAGCAAGATCTCAAGAGTCTGTCATATAAAATAATAGGTTTTAATAATAATAATATAACAATGATAGTAATAATAATAATTATTATAATTATTATAATTATTATTGTTATTTTAAAAACAAGAGAATAAGAAAACAGAAGCCATATTTTAACTAATGCTTAGCTAGCATTTCAGAAACCCTTTTAAAAGCTGTCAATTACTAGGTAGTTAATTTGTCCTTAATATAAAGATAAAGCTCTTAATGAATGTCTTAATAATAACACAGGCCTGCGTATTAAACCGTAAAGCAGAGAGAAGCTCCAGGCTTTGGGCTTTTTCAGCCTTCCGTTTCTTTACTCAAATACAACAACAATAGTTTCTGTTTGGCAACAGAGCTTCACTGTTCCTCAACACTTGAACATAATAATGAATTAGGATTTATAGCATATTAACAATAAATAGATCAATACAACAATCAAACCAACACACACATTAACACATGATGACCACAAATACTGCAATTGAACCAAATAGTCAGAGGCAGTCCTATGATGACAAACTAATAACTAACTATTGAAACAACACGGAGGCCTGACATCAGCATGCTGCAGACCTGTTTCATTAACAGATTTACATGATCAGCACACACCCTCGTCCCCACATTGTTCTACACATGCTCAGTAAATCCATCACCTTCTGAAAAGGAAACTTTCCAACGATCCAATCACTAAATCTTACACCAAGTTGCATCAACGTTCCCACAGAGCCTGTCGCCATCTGCACCACAACACAAGGAACTTTATTTGCAGGATTTCCCCTCTCCCAGGGTTTATTTACCCTGACACATTTATGGCCGATGTTTCTTAGCTTTGATTCTTAGTTGTGAGGTCATTAATTCGACAGACATCCATCTGCTGCCCGAGTGGCAGGCTAAACTTTCGCAGCAATCAGTCAGGTTATTTGCAACCTGCCACCAGCCCAACACTCCCTGGGTCTGTCCCAACCGTCGGAAACACACTGACTACTGGCCCACAGAACAGCTGAACAATCATTTCTCAAATATAACCTAATTACTTTGTCTTAAGTCCTCCCTCCATCTTGTCAGCGTGTGTACCCCCGGTGTGTCCGCGTTGGGGGATGTGGGACAGGGGCAGCTTGGAGCTGATCAATAGCTGCTATGGATGGAAGTGTGATGCATGCAGCTTGGAGCAGAAGAAACTGGGCAAATGCCATTGTTGCCTTCACATTGGTGCATTTCGCGTTACCGTTGTGCAAGTGAGATGCTTCATTCGATAAGGTTGTGTTTACACCGCTTATAATGAATCCTACATGTGAGGCAAAATCCAAAGTGAATGCGGTGAGCGTGAATTTTGGACACTATTACTGAGTCCAAGTGCGCGTGTGTTCTGTCGGCAGGCATCGGGTGTTATGACATTTAAAATCACTCACTAACTCACTGGGACTAAGTTTTTCTACTTTTCTTCATTCTGTTAGCTCTTATGGTTGTTAACGCTCACGGACTTACAACATGACAACACCATAAGGAATGACAATAATTAATTGAAGTGTCCTGCTGCTCCGTGGTTTCTCTGCGTCCCACACTGGGTACTGATTAACACTAACTTTTTCCTCAGCTCACCCCTCTCCCATAATTTAAATAACCCCGATATTTTAATTCAAGAACTGAGTAACAATTTACTTATTTCACACCAAACTTACCCCGGACGCTTTAACATCCTTTCTGTTGGGTTTTTCTTGACTTTCAACTATTTTCCGAATTTTTAATAATTTTTTTCTCATATTTTTTGCTAGACGCGGCGGGCCTGAAAATTGTTTGCTTTCCCCTCTTTCCAGCAGCCATTGTGTATGCGCTGCGATGCAACCAAACTTAATATTTAGCCACGCCCTCCGTGGTCCTCCCATTTCGTATTTTTGATTCGTGTAAGGTCCTGTCACTTTCACTTCAATGTCATTCACAGTCCCTTTTAATACAATTCAATTTCTGGACTCGCCAGAGATACCGTCAATCGTTTAAGGGTTCCCTTTTGGTTTCACGAACAACAATGGGTTGGTCAACACAGCAGCAGAGTACTCCCATTGGTCCGCTTTCATGTCATTCCGTGCGGTCCTCCTCGATAACCCTGTGCGTAGTGCACGCCATTGGCCGGCCGGGCTGTCCGTCTCCGTGACGGGGCTGGGTTTCCTCGCGCCGTCGCTGGGTCAGTGAGTGCAGCAGCAGCTCGACGGGAGCCTCGTGGGCTGCGCTCTGCCGCGCGAGGCAGCGCGTCACGCCCGGGACACACTCCCCGCGTGAAACGCGCGTCTGCGTTGCGTTACCTGTTGCGGCGCCCATGTTAACATGTTAAAGACACACTGCCCATGTTAACAGGTTAGAGCAGCCATACTGCCCATGCTAACAGGTCAGAGCAGACACACTGCCCATGTAAACAGGTCAGAGCCCATGTTGACAGGTTAGAACGGCCTAGAGAGTCTCACCTATTTTTTCCTTGAGAAGTCTTTGCAAAACTAGACTGTTTCAATGTTTATTAAAACAATAAAATAATGAAGGTCGCGCAAACTAGATACGTTTAAGCCCCTGTAAACCCCTGTAAACATGGACCACAGAAACTCGACACCAGCCCTCGCAATGGCTTTTAAAGTGAGCCAGGACTTTACTTTTATTCATGTGTAATATTTATGTTTTACACACTTCTTAAAACGTTTCCTGTCGATAAAAAAATTCTAAATCAAATTCACAATGACATTGAATTATGAAAAATGTCCATTAACTCAGTGTACAAAGGCAGGGTTGGCAGGCAGCAGAGAGCAGCAGAGACGCGGCAGTGAGGGAACGTCACGCAGACGCGACGCAGACGCAGGCAGTGTGTCCCGGGCGCTGCGCGTCGTGTCGCGTCATCGGGCTGCAGCAGCCGCTGTGACCGAAGCACCTCCGAGCGCCCAGAGTACACATTAAGTCGAGTACTGCTAAAACAGAGTACTATTAAAACGCACCGCCACCAGTGAGGCTTTATGTGACAGTGTCAGCTCTGAATGAACACGGACCGCAGGTTAGTGGCCGTGTGTTGTGCGTTGTGCGTTGAGTGTGTTGTGCTTGTGTAACCTCGCTCTCAGCCACCCCGGGGTGCCCGTCCTGTGTGGGCCACAGGTTCGTACTGAAGGTGAGCTGGACTGCACGCCACTGTTTGTTGCACGGTACTATTACGTGTCTCGTCGTGAGTTGTAGGTCTTGTTAAATCGATCTCGGTGTCGTCCATGTGTTGGGGTCTGGCACCCTGAGGTCACCTAAAAGTGCCTCATGGTTTCAATACTGCATCAGGGACTTCTAGAGTGGAATCAGCTGTTCCCTAATCTCAACATCGGGTCTGAGTCGGTTTCTCCGAAGATATCTGGTACTTATTGTAGCCTCCTTTATGGATAGATCCTGGAGATGTAGTGTGTTTGGTGATGAATGTAAGGGACAACTTCTGCCGATTTCGATTGCTTTTGTCTGAACATAAACAACAATCGCATTTGATCTGTTATGCTGAGGTTACCCAAGCAATGATTTAAGATTTTTTTATACCGGATTGATCTGCATTGCGTTACATTTATCTTTCTTTATGTTTTAGCAATGCTTTGTTTGTAATTCTTCTCAATTCTTCTCAACTCTTCTCAACTGAACCTACCAGGGCGGTGATGTAGGACACAGTTACTAGGCCATGGTCAATGATTATATGCTTTTATATTTATATGCTTTTATATGATGTGCTTTTATATTTATATTATATTCGAGACATCTTTAGTGCAATGCTTTATCCTGGGTGGCCACATGGTGGACGTGTATCCTAGGACAGCAGGCTTGACTCGGAGCTTCCTTTTATTCCCTGGCCGTGTTCAGAGGAGTCTCGGGTTGATTGAGCTGTGGGCCTCACTTCGCAGGTTTGGATAAACAACCCTGTGAGATAATTCTGAATATTTTCATGAATTTCCACATGAAGCGCAAACAGCCTTGTAGGATATTTTGTAAGCAAAGTGAGTGTGAGAGACGTTTTATTGCTCTGATGGGGTTATCCTGCTATGACATTTGCTTGGTAGCTTGGATACCGACTCCACAAAGAAGAGAAAGCTTTGGAAATATTGATGAAATAACACAACGACGTGCTCTGTATGAACGAGTTCACCTGAAATGGCCGGCTGCTCGGGTATTCATTGTTTATCATTATTATTTATTTACCAAACGATACTAAGAACGAAGTGACGGTTGTCGTTGCAGGTCCCGATGGATAAAAACGTACGCAGAGTTCGTAATCACGACAGTAACCCATGCATCGAAGTGAGTCCACTGAACCTCTGCAGAGCGCATTGACGTTCCCATCCTTTTCGTGTTAAAGTGTTCCTGAAAAGTGCGTTCTTTTCCCCTCCAGGAAAGCGATGGGTCTCAAAAGTGCATGGACGTCCACAACTACGATAAGTCCATGTGCACAGCCTACTTCGTGACCTACAAGAACTGTCGGAAGTATTGGGTGAGTGTTTTCCTGAATGACATCCGAGAGGTGATGAGGGGGTCGTGACGGACGCGGAAGCGCACACCACAGGGCACCGGTGAGCTCACCCACAGTGGCGCTTCTCCCCACGTAGGGAGCAGCGTGAATCGGCCGCGTCTCCGTCGCGTATCGACCCCAAGCCGGCCCGTGCCTCGATCCTGCTGTTGCTCCGGGTTTGTTCGGTGATGTTCTGGGAAAACCTCCTCAGTGACTCGCGGTGTCATTTAGTGGCATTTAGCAGCGTGCCTGCGGCGCACGCGTTGCCCTCATTCTAACCACGGCTAAGGCTGTTTAAGTCTGGTCCAGTGGCGACACGCATCACATGATCAGGACGGTGCTGGGTGCCCCCCCCCCCATGACCCTCCGGCCTGATGAAACACGCTCACCGTTGTTGTTGTTGTTGTGATGGGAGCATTTGGGGACCATCAATGTCCATTAGGTGTCAGCGCTGTTTGCATCAGTCTAGCAGCCAATTGATGATCTGATGATGATGATGATGATGATGATGAAGAACAACAACACAGAGCCCACTCGCCAGCAGCAGAGTCTGATTGAGTTCCTGGTGAGGAGACGCTGACCTCCGGGGGGGGCTCTGCTCTCTCTCCACAGCACAACCTCATGGTGGAGCGCAGGAGAGAGGGGGTGAAGCCCGACATGCCCACGGCTGAGGAGAGGAAGGAGATCCTGGCCGGGCTGGGGGGCAAGCCCTACTGAAGCCTGACCGTCGGCGGCTCCGCCCCAGACCTACGGAGGGCCCACCCCTCTCTGGGTCTCCGTGACCAATAGGAGCCCACGGCCGCGTCTCGGGCCGGCGCCGGCTTCGTGCCTGTGGAGAGAAGGTTCTGCAGGGTACCTGGAGGGCCCTCCGTGTTCCCGGACCACCTGCTGGCGCGGGGAGGAGGACGGAGGTTCTGTTGACGCTGAGTTCTGAAGGGAGACCAGATAATCCCCCCCCCACATCCCTGTGTGTTTTCAATGATATGGTGTGTTGTGTGACACGATGAATTAAAGTGCAACAGATGTCCTCAGTGTCTCTCACTGTGTAACGACGACTGCAGTAGCTTGGCACTGTTTCTTACCGCCGGATACGAAAGCTTTAGCGTCACAAAATGAGCCAAAAATTAGAACCGAGCCCTTCAGCTTTTAATTTTTAAATGCTTTTAATTCTTCACCAAAAGGCTTTGAAATAATTTGCTTATTCTTCAGCTGAGTTCTAGAATTGTGGTGGCAAAATGTCCACTGAGATGTCCTCCACTCATTTAAATTAAGTGCTAAAACTTCTGCTGGATTCTGAATGCAAAGCCTCACAGCTGGTGTTTGACCCACCGCATGTCGCGCACTCACATCTCTCTTGCATCTCTCGCACATCTCTCTCACATCCTTGGTGTTGCTGTTCAGCCACTGGATCGGCACATTCTCACGTCTCTTGATTTTTGATATTCCTGATCATTTAATCAGGTCTGCAATAGGCTAATAATTCTATCGTTTGACTCTTACTAAACGGCGCCCCCTGGCGTCCACATGTTTCAATGTCGTGAGTAAAGTGAACTATAGTTGTACATAAATATATAGGCCTCGCCTAAACGTATATCGTAAGCATTGATGCTTTATTTGCACGCACAAAAAACTCGATTGATTCTGATTCAGTGGTCGATATTCCGTTCCTGTAACGCGAAGACGCACTGACGTGCGTGGACACATGGAGCCAGCAGATGGGCGCTTGGTGAGCAACTTCAGCTGAAGATGCGTCACTCAGTTAATGCAAATTGTTGTTGCACTTTGACATATCTTGGTGGATCAGTGGTCTGAACCTCTGTAGCAGATTATACTTTATTACATTTGGAGCACCACCAGAGCTCCTTCATTGTCGCTGGTTTCCCGGAGCGCACGGTAGTCCTCCTCTGGGTCGTCTGGTCCTGATGTCTGGTATCCTGTCTGGTGTCCAGACCGGAACGCACACTACAACTAAAACCACACAAAACCCACAGACAATTCGTGGGTTTAGCTTAATTAATAGTCTTGCTGCTTTTCCTGAAGATTTTTATGGATGCTTTTGTGGAAGTCTGTCATTCATTTGGGTAAGTATAGTAACTTTACATTGACATTTACATTTACATTTAGGGCATTTAGCAGACGCGTTTATCCAAAGCGACTTACAAAGAGTACATTTGTCATAAGAAGGTGAAACATTTCATTGCTGCTACTTACTTTATTTACTTCAACTTTATAATCAAATCATATATAAAAAAAAATCACCATTATCCAAGATGTGCTCATGTGCTCATTTTAAGTTTCCCAGTGTTAAGTTTAGCTAAGTTTCCCAATGTCAGCGTAACGACCTTCAGGCGCGTCGTTAGACCTGGGCATTCGAGACTATAGCCCCGGATCTTTTGGGAATAGCCCCGGATATCTGTGCCGTCAAATACAAAATAAAAAACCACAATAATGATGAAAATCAGTGGCGAAGCTAGACCTTTTTTGAGAAATATTAATACCTTGTATTATAATATGTATTATAATATTAATACCCCCCCCCCCCTGGCTTCTTGGGGGCTGAGCCCCTCCAAAAGTCAGAACCTAGAAAAGATCGTACTGCGTGTCATCTCCCCTACCTTCTCGTCCTCTCCAGAGTCCCGGTCTGGGTGTCCCCGCTGCTCTGTGCCGCCAGCCGCCTGAGGAGTGACCGCGCACGGCGGAGGAAGGTCTACAGGCTGATGCAGCGCACGCTGGTGGGGCTCCAGGCACACACTGCTCACACTGCAATCATAGCATCGGTGTTAGAAGCAGCTTTCCGTTGCAGCGACGCGTCACCAGCAGGGTGAGGTGCTGTCTCACGACTGTCCGAACCCAGCTCACGTTCCCTGTTAGTGGGTGAACAACTCAGGACTTGGTGAACTCTGCTTCACAGTGATAGGAAGAGCCCACATCGAAGGATAAGTCATGGTTTCGGGGTTCTGTGTTTCCCCTTTAGAAACCATTCACACCAGAGACCGAATTGACCTTGATGGAGGGCAAGCGTTTGATACAATAGGAAACACTGTCTTGGTACTCAAACCCACGTCTGACTGCCCTGTCTCTTGACCCGACAAGACCTACATCAGAAGGGCACTTTCTTCCGCTTCCAAGTGTTTTTCTACGTCACTTTTGTTCAGCTCATTCATTGGTGGTCAACCCAGGGCGGTCCTCCACCGAACATGAATAACATTAAGATGATGACCAGTGATAACAAACTGGGATGACTCCATCATGGGATGGAGATGAGGGGCTTCCAAGTGATCAGTGCTTTAGTTCGCCACTCACAACTTGTATATCCGTCCACGTGGCAGCATGTTATAGTGGGCATGTTGTAGAGGGCGGCAGTAGCTCAGTGGGTAGAGCGGGTGGACAGAGCGGGTCGTCCACTAACCGTAGGGTCGGCGGTTCGATCCCCACCTCCAAACTGTCTGCATGTCAAAGCGTGTCCTTGAGCAAGACACTGAACCCTAACTTGCCCCCCCGGGGTTAAACATAGGCTGCCTTGGGCAGGAGGCAGCCCAGCTTAGTGTACTATGTAAATAAATAGGTTATTGTAGGTACGTACTCAGCACTCAGAAGGACTTTATTGCCATGTAGGTTTGCACCTATGAGGAATTTGTCCTGGTGGTTCGTGTGCAACAGTACAGTGAACAAACAACACCAACAATAGACAATACAAACAACAAGTACATGTCCATTACTGACATGCACATGTCTATGCTGGCTAGATCTCTTCTCTCCGTGTCTGTTGCTGATGGTCATGTATCATTTAGTAATACACAGGTGTTACAGCGTCAGGAACAGAATTGTTGGATGAGTGTGGAGGGGGGTCAGGTAAACCACCTGACCCCCCCTCCATCTCGTCATGTTGTCATCGTTTCAAACCTGACTCAGAAACACCCTGTTGCCCCGTTGCCCCCTGTGTGTCTGGAGGTCCGACACCACGTGGGCGTGAGCGAGGAAGGGGGGTGCCCCCCTACCTACGTGTACCCCGAGCAGGTGAAGATGCTGATCCGCGCCGTCTTCCCCCAGGAGGTCTGCAACTACGCGGACCCCTCCCACCCACAGGTAGTTCCCGCCCCCCCACGCTGGGCTTCACGTCTGACTGGTCGCCGGCTCGGGGGAGCCAGCCAATGGGGATTGAGCATTGGAAGTTAGGTTGAATATTAAAGTGAAATATGCATAGAGGATCAGTGATGACCATTCTGGTCACGATTAGGGATAGCGCTTACACATTTGTAGTAAAATCTTCAATAATGATTGTTGAATATAATTGAGCATTTTTGAACTGTTAAAGACCAAGTAAACAGATTTGAGAACAGAATTGTTAGAATAGAATGATTCTTGAATAGAATGAATCAGACTCACATTCAGACAGTAAAAACCTTGAGGAAGGCAGAATGCTGCTATACATTGTGGTGTACACCTTCTTTATTGTAACTGCCCACTCAAAGGCTTTTTAATAACATGCTGTAGGATCAGACCTGGATTCATTATCATCGCTTCACCCTCGCGGCTTCAATTGCTCCTCTTACATTACATTCAACTTTGGTCATTGTCAGTATTTTTTAGATATGGGAACGAAATTAGTTCTCTGCATTTGACCCGTCCTAAGGTACATAGGAGCAGTGGGCTGCTATGTTAAGAGCTCAGGGAGCAAGTTGGGGTTCAGTGTCTTGCTCAAGGACACTTCGACATGCAAACAGTTGGAGGAGGGGAATCGAGGGGATCGAACCGCCGACCCTACGGTTGGTGGATGACCCGCTCTGTCCACCCGCTCTATCCACTCTAGCCACTGAGCCACCGCCGCCCCTTCTCCTTCTCCTACTTATTGAAATATGTATTTGTTAAAGTCTAGAGGTGGGATGTGAATCCTTCATGATGTTGGTCTCTGTGTCTCCAGGTGGTGTATCTGACGATGGAGGATCTCCACAAAGTCAACCTCAGTTAAAGCACAGTGCTTCAGGTTTTCAATCATTCCCTAGTTACTGTATGTGTCTTTGGGTTTGGCTTTGTTGTCATGTTGGCGCCTCATGATTGAAACAATGCAGTCTATTTTTTCATGATGTTGTTTTGGGAGTAGTAGAAAAATTTGTTATTTGTGTTTACAATATGTGATTGCTATTCCACTACTGTATGATGTCTATGATATTTAAATAAAAAAGAGGAATAATTACAGTTCAAAGGAAATCCAAATTCCAGAATATTTCAATCAAATATTGAAACGTGCTGCAAACATTCTCTACATGCAGAGATGACATGAAGAGCTTTAATCTTTTAATTTTTAATGCTGCTTTGGACCATCTCACGGTAGGTGGCGCCAGAGTATCTTCATGAGACATGGGTCCTATGCATTCGAATTAGTCCTTTTAGTTACTTATCACTAGTATATCACACTATAAAAATACAGGAAACGTCCATTTAGCGTTAGGACATAGGATTATTCTCATCGCTATACCTAATATAAGTAATTGTACTTTTTTCATAAAAGTTAATGTCAGTTAAAAGTCAGTCACTACCGAATGAAAACGACGTGTACAGACATCCGGTTTAGTGTGTTATTCTCTGTCAAAGTGTAAGTAACATGATGGGAAATTGGTAACATCATTATATTATGAGATTTAATGTAGTTTTAAATGTTTACTAGAAAGATACATTGCACTTGGCGTACATTTGATGCACATTTGCTATGTGATACAAAAACAACAACAACCTTTACTTTGAAACACAAAGTACAGTCTCCGGAAGCGCCGACGTGTGTGAGCAGCCTCTCCGGGCGCTTGCCGTGCTGCTTAGTTGCGTGTGTGCGGAGGACACACGGCGCTGGAGAGAGGATATCTACCTTAGGAAACACCATGCCGGGAGCTCGGTTCTTTCTGGAAGACTTGGGGACGGAAAAGAGTTAAGAGAAGAGTTGAAGTGAAATAATGTGAAACTTTAGTGAAGTGCTCACTATGAAGTGATCACTATTAACACCCTATATTCATAGAGAGGTGCGCCTCAAAGTTTTAGATCCGTCCGGTACCAGAACACCGTGGAAGGACAATGGATGGTGAGGATGGGAACAACATTGAGAGTCCTGGACCCCCGGACAGAGAGGGGCACTCGGAGGGGGCCACGGAGGGGGGCACGGAGCCCCCCATGTTCCTCACCTGTCTGCCCGAGAGGTACCGGACCGCCAAGTTCTCGCTCGCAGCCTACGTGCTCTGTTGGGCTCTGCTCAGGTGGTACCAGGTAAGACTTGACGAACCATCCCATAAATCTGTCTCAGGACGTCTGCTGCTTGGAGAGGGACCAGCCTCACCAGCCTCCCTTGGCTGATGATAAAATCAGATCACACCACATGCTGACGATATTGTGTATCTGTTATTGACCAGTTCAGTTCAGACCAGTGCATCAGAGACATGCACAATGGATTATCTCAAGACGACTGAGATTACAATTTCACATTGGATCATGTCTTGAGTTATAGGGATTCATCTCAGTTTGACAGGGGGCTTGGCCGTGTTTATGGGTGGTTGATATGGTTGATATGGTTGCTATGGTTGAAAAGTTCACCGCTGTTCCTCCATGTGCAAACACTTCCTCAATGGAGGCATGTCAAACCATTATGATGGCAGCCAGCTAACTACCGCATGATTTACTGGGTTCCCGTAATCAACCATCAACTGCTGTGAAACACGAATCTCAGCACCTTGTCTTCTCCTGCAGTGTTTGCAAGGCCTCGCGGCAAACTTGTCCCAGACCTCAGTGCATGCCAAGTTGACACAGCCATTAGCCTGTTATGGAGAGGGCGTGTCAGCAGGAGTAGAGGGAGGGAAAGGTAAGCGATTGGGGG
>OMKI01010902.1:36232-48772 GCA_900302315.1 Phycis blennoides | reverse complement strand
TACACCTCGGACTTCAACTATTGCACTAGTCCTGCCACCTTCAGAAGTTTTCTGATGACTCCGCAATAGTTGGTTGTATTGATGGGGGTAATGAGGGTGAATATAGGTCTGTTGTGGGCAACTTTGTCTCTTGGTGTGAGCTGAATCATCTTCAGCTCAATGGAACAAAGACAAAGGAGCTCATTGTGGACCTAAGGAGGGCTACAACACCGGTGGGCCCTGTGTTCATCCAAGGGGTTCCTGTCGACACTGTTGAGGAATACAAGTACCTGGGGGTGTACCTCAACAAGAAGTTGGACTGGACCAGGAACACAGAGGCCGTCTACAAGAAGGGCCAAAGCCGACTCTTTTTCTTGAGGAGGCTAAGGTCCTTCAACATCTGCAGGACAATGCTGAGGATGTTCTATGAGTCTGTTGTTGCCAGTGCGATCTTCTTCGCTGTCACATGCTGGGGCAGTGGGATGAGGGTCGCGGACACCAATAGACTAAATAGACTCATCAAGAGGGCTGATGATGGGGAGGAGCTGGACACTCTGACGACCGTGGCAGATAGGAGGATGCTGTCCAGGCTACGGTCTATCATGGACAATGCCTCTCACCCTCTCTTCTCCACCCTGGCTCAGCGGAGGAGTACCTTCAGCAGAAGACTCCTCTCACCGAGATGCACCACAGAGCGACATAGGAAATCATTCCTGCCTGTGGTCATCAAACTATATAATTTGTCACTATCAACTTAGTTTCCGCTGCACTACGGGTCATTCACATGGACTACTGGCCATTTCAATGCGTAACTGGTCACCCCAACTCATACTTTGTGTATGCTATTTACCTATATAGTGTATGCCTAGATGCATGTACATTTATGTATATTTTTTCAGATTTTATATATATATTTTTTTGTATATTGCTTATAGGTTTTTATTATATATTTATATATTCTAACACTCTACTATACGTAGAGTGTCTGTCACCTTTTTTCCCCTGGAGTATTGTAACGAATGCAATTTCCCTCAGGCATCATTAAAGTATTTCTGTCTGTCTGTCTGTCTGTCTGTCTGTCTGTACATATTCTACTTGGGCAACAACCTTTGGTGTGGAAAAGGTTAACAGACAATAGCCATAACCCAATGTCACGGAAGGAACATGGCTGACATTGGTCTGGTTGAACAGCACAATGACCGTAACAGATAAGATACAAGAAAATGTTGCCCAGAAACCAACTAGTCAACATTCCTATTGGATAATGACACACAGTCACCACTGCTATAAATAAAATGGTTGTGTATTTTGTTCAGGCAGTGCCCTCATGCTTATGTGCCCTCGGAAAATACACATCAATAAGTCTGCATAAAGATGATGTTTAATAGTAGTGAGAACCCCAGTACGGCAATTGGCGTAACACCAACAATGACATTTCAGTGGCCATTGTTCAATGTAATTTGTGCCTACAACTTCAATGAAAAGGCAGGACAGGACTAATGTAATGGAACTCTAATGACACATTCGACTTGCATCACAGCTATAATCAAAGTGCCAAGTCATTCACTGAAAGCACGAGCGTCTGACTCTTACTTAAGATGAGGGATGTAATATAATAGGGGCCAGCATTAATAATAGTCAGAAGTCGATGGCGTAATCGGCGACTCTCCGTCCCCTTGTCTCAGCCCCAGGAGCCCACCAGTGGTGTCGGGACCTTGAGGAGCTTGCATCTGTTTACTGGATACTTTTTAATACTTGCACTGTTGCACTGCACTGTTTACTGGATACTTTGCAGGGCCACTGTTTACTTACTATTGTTACTTTACAATCGTCTACTCATATTGCACTATTCATGTACATACTGCACCTTAATCGCTCCTTTGCACTTCTGGTTAGAACACCAACTACATTTCGTTGTTGCTGTACTCTGCACAATGACAATAAAGTTTAATCTAATCTAAAAAGTCTCCGAAGCCGAAGTCGAAGCCGAGTCGAAGGCTTGGAAGGACAGACAGGCTGGAGTGTGACGCTCCTACTTGGCCATTCCCCAGAGGCAGGCTCTGCCCATCAGGTGGGTGACAGTGTAGGCCACTTTCGTGTCTTCCGAGGCGAATTTGTGGGGCTGCAGGGCGAAGAGGATGTAACAGTTGGTTAGGTATGGGCCGCAGCCTTCCGAGTCTCCAGCGTAACGCTCCAGGATTCCCACCCGGGGCTCCCATAGCAACTCAGGTGGAAAAGAGGCGGGGGCTGGAGGTGTTGGAGCCGGAGAAGGTGCGACGGGGGTGGATCAGGCAAGAGCTGCGGTCAGCTGTTCTACCTGGGTGGTCAGCGAAACCAAGATTTGCTTCTGGTTGGCAACAGTCTGGCGGACCTCGGCATGAGAGATGGTGAGCATGGCCTTGTGGTGCTGGGGAGTGTGCTCAATCTTCTTTAGACGACCTTGAGGTGAGGTAGGGTGCGCTGGGTTCATTTTTGGCCAGATTGTACTGTAATGGAGTGTCACTGCCCCCCTAGGCTGGGGCTTAGGCTTCTCCCCTGCTCGGACAAAAGCAATCGCCTGCCTTGCTGGTCGGAAAGGCTTATTCTGGGTGATGCTGGTGAAGATGGTTTCTGCTATCGCCTTCAGCACCTGGTCGTGGCGCCAAGTGAAGCGTCCTTCTCCAAGGGCTTTTGGGCAACGGCTGAGGATATGCTCTAGCGTTCCTCCTCTGAGGCACAAGGGACATGATGGTGTGTGAACCTTGCCCCAGCAGAAGTGGTTGGATGGGCTGGGCAAGACATCATAAGTTTTTATTGAACTAACATCATCACCAACATTAAATGACAACATTGCAGCTCAAATGCCTACACAATGCAAAGACAAGGATTCAAACAACATGCAGGCTACGTGGCTTCAGTGGTACCTAGCGTCCATATCAACCACCATAACAATGACAGAAAACACTGCATTAACTAACTAAACATCATCTACATTCACTGAAGGAAGATTATGAAAATAAAACATGCATCTCTTTCTAGGTTCTTTCTAGATCATAATGATCATAATCTAGCAAGGTTATCATAATTATAATGCATACACTATCTTCAAATATTGCATTTTCCACTGTGAATAAAAATAATATCGTATAAATAGTTGTATAGATAATTTTGGCAGACAAACTTATTTTGTCACTTATTTTGACATATTGCTGTTTCTTCGACCAGTCGAAGGAGCTGGAGCATCAAACACTCATACAGGTAATTTTAGATGATATTGACAAACAACCTATTCTGTCGTTTAGGTTGGAGATCACATTGCATGAAACCCGAAGTACAACAACAACAAGCAGCATAAGAGCATACATGGGTGGCTGTGGCTCCAGACTGACATCCAAATCATAACTGAATATTTCGCTGATCGCTAGCTAGCTTTGCTTGAGGATGTGCAAATGAAAACTTTCGATACAATTATTAAACTTACAACACAAATAAGTCCACTAGTTAAGATTAATTTTGAGTCAAGTCAAGTAGTCTTGACTTGACAACATAGCCCAATTTACTATATAATTAAAATTAGAAAGAAATGCTGGCCCCTATTATTGATCAGGTCGATTCAGGTTGATTAGTGACGTTCCTTGCTACAAATATCCTGGATGGATGTTTTGTGGGTGTAGTCTAGAAAAATGAAATCCTATAACAATCAAAACTGAGCACATTCCAAACTAAGAGGTCCTCAAACATGGTCCAGAAAAATATTGTGTGTATTACAATAGCCACTGGAAATACTTGATGTCATATTGTTATGAGACATGCATCATTGCAGACCAGTTGAACTGTCATTAAGTTAATGTGTTCTGCATTGCAGCAAATTAACTGTGCCCAAATCTGGTCAAACAGGCCATTCAACTTTTTTCCACTTCCCGATCGGCACAACACAACACAAACTTGGCCAGCATTACTAAACTAACTAACAAACAATGGTCTGTCAACGTTTTCAATCAAAATACTTATACATTAACATTTAGGGCATTTAGCAGACGCTTTTATCCAAAGCGACTTAATTGCTGCTAATACAATAAGAACAAGTCACCAGAACAAGTTTCAAGCATTTTAATTATTAGGTTAACCATTGCTAGTATACAACATCTCTTACTAAGTGCCAAGTTAGAATGAACGATTAAAGTGCCAAGATGTCAATTTTTAAGAGGATGGATGTTATGCAGGGTTCAGGTGATCTCTGAACAAGTGGGTCTTGAGCCTCTTCCAGAAGATGGGGAGTGACTGCAGTCCTGACATTGGCAGGGAGCTCGTTCCACCACTGCGGTGCCAAAACGGAGAAGAGTTATCAGATGCTATCACCATTCCTATCAAGCTCTACATTGCAGTCATCTACCGTCCTCCGGGTCCCTTCCATGACTTCTTTGACGAGATGGATGCCCTCCTCAGTTGCTTTCCTGAAGACGGTACTCCCTGGTTGTCCTGGGCGACTTCAACATCCAACCAGAGAAGTTGCAATCATCTGACTTTACAACCTTTTATAGCTCATTTGACCTAACACTCTCTCCTCCTACCCAGAGCCGGGAACCAACTTGACCTTGTCTTCACAAGGTCCTGCAGTACCCGCGCACTCTCAGTTACCCTGCTCCCTGTGTCTGACCATCGCTTTCTCTCTCCCCTTGAAGTCCCCCTCCTCTGTTCCTCCTACCACCCGCACTGTCAATACCCGCAGGAACCTGAAAACCCTCTCCCCCTCCACTCTCTCCTCTGCTGTTCTCTCATCACTACCCCCCCAGAACAATTCTCACTGCTCTCCACTGAGGAAGCCTTCTCTACCCTGCTGTCTTCCCTCTCCTCCTCTTTCGACGCCCTCTGTCCCTTCTCATCCAAAACCTGCGCGATCTTCTCCTCATCCTCCTTGGCTGTCCGAATCTCTGCGGGTTCATAGAACAGAGCTACGGACAGCTGAGAGGAAATGGAAGAAATCAGGCTCCACTCCAACTTTGGAGTGGAGTGGAGTAGTCCCAAGTCATTTTCAAACCTATTTACTTTTTAGTTAAATCAGAACAAAAAGCCCTGTCCCATTCATTGATCGATCATGTTTAGGGATGTTCGCTGGGGTTGAGGAGTGCTATTGAGAATTGTGAACCAGATCACATGATTTTAGACCAATGTAGATGTACCTCAACACACATGACTGTGCTATATTGATCTTTCATATATGATCCTCAACATGTATTTGATATTGAGACATGTACTTTGTTGAAGAGCAAGTTTTGTAAAGAGTGACCACATCGCGCCTCAAGCAAAACCAACCAGTGGAATGGGTAAGAAGAGAATGATAGCTGCCAACTATTTGACTTTAGTTTGCCATGTGTGTATAAAACAGGATTGTTGGCATGTTTCTCACCACCAGTGAATCATCGACAGTTCATGAAGGAGAGAGAACACCAGGAAGTGTTTGGAACTGCGGCGAGACAGCAATGCTGCAGAACACGATTGTGATGAAACACTGTAACTTTCTGTAAAATGAATCATCTTTCTCTTCAGAAGGATCACGGCAACCACCCACTTTCTGTCAGGAATCGTCCCTCACCTTGGGGAGAGCATAGACATTGGTAACTGAGGTATCTTATGTAGAAAATATACATCTGTATCTGAAATACATACATAAGACACTAGACACCAGGACAATACATCATTGGCATCGTTGGAGAGAGCAGCATCTGATGGTTCATCCTCAGTTACTCCCATGTGACGGCTTTTAGTCTTTAAAACATCCAATGCATCTTCTTTTTTTTTTTTACGAAAAGGCTGTTTTACCTTTTTTGCCTCCTGTGTTTCTAGTGGAGTAGGTGAAGGAGACAGTGTCTCCCTGGGTCAGAACCAGGAGTCATCTGGAGCTGATGGTACCAGCTGGCCCGACCGCAAACCTACACAATGTTATTGATTGAAACCGCTCAGACCTATTCTATTTATTAGGAGTGTCAACTGTGTGACTGTAAACAGAATTACTCCTTTAAAATGTATTACTCCTTGGGCCCCCAGGGCCCAAGGAGTAATACAGGTAATAATAAGGTATAATAATAAAGGTAATATTATGATACCACCAGGGTAAATAATGAAAAAAATATTAATAATACACGTCATCAATTGCCTCTGATTTGGATTTTTAACAATACATTGGGTTTATTTGCATTTCATTTAAGTGTTAAGTAAGTGTGTTAAGTAATTGTGGGTGCATTGCCAATGAGTGACTATGGCTTATTCATTTTCATTAGATTTTTCATTTAATTAGTATTTACAAATGACTATAACGATATAGCAAAACAACCATTATTTCCACCGTCATTAACATTGAAATGTTGGTGAAACATGAAGTGTTGTGTGTGAAATCTGAAGTTGACACATCAATGACGATACTGATCATATTTTTCAGCATGTTTGATGCAGTCATGTACTCTTTGTACTCTGTACTTTTCATCCAGTAGGTCGCGCTAGTAGTCTACACTTTGGGGAAAGGAATCACTACCGCACGAAAACACGGAAGTCGCCTTCGTGCTTAATATTTAGCTGTAAAATGTAAAATATGTCTTTTTTGTGTTGGTGCATTTGAGTATTATCCTTATTATCGTTACGACCTTATCTTTCTTTTTTTAGTTCAACGTTTTTAAGTGATACATGTATATTTCCGTAGTCGACAGCAGGTGGCAGCAAGCAGCACTGTAGTGGTCCACCAACTCTTCATACTAGGAAAAGAAGAAGAACCTGCCGTTTCTATAGTAACTTAGGTGGCACTGTAAACGCTATCTAGCTAACAAGCTAATAGGCTAGTTCATGGATCTAGGGCTACTTGAGGTCCAGCAGCATTTAGTCTTTCTATTGCATGAATCGAGTAAAACAAAACATACCCAAATTAAACTACCAAGTCCTTTTGAAGATAAAAACCTGATCATGTTTCAACTTGTGGTGCTGGAGACGGAGCGTACCAGGCGGCGAGGTAAGCCCAGTTGTTACTGATTTGTTCCCACAAAAAAAAAAAGCAGAAATGTGAAATTTAATGTGAAATAACTTGGTTTCTTAGAAACCGAAAGTATTATTTTGAATGAGGTTACGACATAGTTTGAACACATAATCAGCAAAACTATAGAAATAAAAAATATATATCTACGAAACAGATAATTCTTCTGTATGAACACAGGGACGTGAACTTGTTAGCATTAGCTGGCAAAAATCTAACTTCATTCTACTTTCTCAGGAGATGTGAACCACTAAAACCATGTCATCTCAAGAGTCACCGGTGGTGGTAAGAATAAGCATAATCACTATTCCGTTGCATGTGTTACAGATGTAAAACACATGTACTGAACATTATTTCTAATTAATCTTTCTTAGGTGTTGCCGATATGGGGACTGGCCGTCTCTCTCCCCGCCGTGCTGATGATTACTGTCGGGATTTACATCTTTGTCCTCGCGATGGCGCTCTGCTTCCGCCATTGTCTCAAGGTTTGTCCCGTACTAAATGAAACATCATCACACAAGCAAACTAAGTTATCAGATATATAACAGTGTGTGCACTATTGATACTGTAATAAATATATAATAAAAAATCATAATGGTAACTACTTAGCAGTAGCAACATATAATTTTGTCAAAAGGCGAGGTGTGCTAGAAATGTAACAACTCTTGGTCATCAACTGTGTGCTTCTTGTCTTTCCCCTGAAGGACCGCTGCTCGCACATGTGGAGTGATTGCTGTCCAGACATTTCCCCGTGTGATCATTGCTTAGTGTGGGCAGAATCCTGTGATTGTCGCCCGCCGTCTATCCACTCTTGCCTGGACCGTACATGCCCTGCCCCCACTGTGTGTAATATCCTAACGGTCCTTTACCCCTTTACTGTCAAACGTTTTGCATAGGCCCAAGGCTGAATGCTGCTGTATGTAACATATCTGAATTGCAAATGGAGAGAGAGCAGAACAAGGCAATGTTTAGTAAATTCACCACAACAAAAACAGCCCCTCTCTCCCTATGTTTCTCCGTGGTTGAGTGTTGCATTCACTGCACTTTCTGTGGAGGTATGCTAATGATATTTGTGCACATGTGTGAATGACACGCAAGACAGATTTCCCAAACCAATCGGGTAAGAGATGCCCTGATTGGTCAGAAATTGGCAGAGGAGCGGTCTAAAATCTAAATGGTCTTATAAAGAGGCATGCGTTAAACCAAAACAGATTTTCGTCCATTCTCACAGAGAATTTCCCTGTCAATAGATGACAGATGGCTATGGCCTTTCTCCTAAAAAAAAAACCTACAGCACCTTTAATTTCCCCTTGAGCAGTGAGTCCCCTACAGCCCACAAAGTGAATTGACGATGATGTGAATTCTATTGCTCCTGTGACCTGTATTCCTTCTCTTCCCAACCCACCCACAGTGTGCCAAATGGGACTGCACCTGCACCTGCCAGCCACCCGAGTGTGACTCGTGCAATTGCCTCTGCTTCGAGATCAAGATCCGATAGCGTGAAAACACCTAGGGTCACTTCTGTGAGGATGGATGCGAGCTACTTATCAACTGACGGTGGGGGTCCACACGCACAGTGGTCGGAGGCTTTGCCCTGTACGGTGCTCCAAGACACAGCGCCTTCCTCTCTGGCTTGTCCTCGGCCGGTAGTGCCGGTGGTGTTTGTGTGCACACTCAGCAGCCCCCGTGTTGTGCTCCACTCTTTCCAGACGCTCGAAACCGACGTCCACGCCGACTCCTCACACAGATGTTGTTGGTATTGTTGAAATGCTTAGAGGACACACGCTGTGGTATATGTCACTTTGAACGCTTGTTTGACTGCATATAGTATGTACATACAGTATAGTGCCTCATTTGGTCACGTGAATGTTTTTTTTTATCCTTCTTTCATACCGCTGTGTGGGAGTTATCTGTATGTTGACTGTACACCTGTGCGGCCTTCCCTCAGTTACAACTTGTACAACTTAAAATATAATACAAATATTAGATAAGATGTTCTTGATTAATCCCAGGCAGGAAATTACAATTACATATACTGTTAACACTATGTGGTATTTTAGAATGATGTTCATCCCTTCCCACTTTTTGTATTTGTACATTAACTGTACTTGATTTGAGTTAATTATTGCATCTGCACTGTTTATTATCTGGTTATTGTTGTTTTAGAGCAAGTTGTTGACTTTAACTTGATATATTTTTTTAATCTTGGAAGTTCTTCATACCCATGATGTACATAAGGCCGTTGATATAGACTTTAGTACGTTGTGTCACTTGTTTAATCTTAAGTAGAACAATTTATTATTTACTATCCTTCGTGTTCACATTGTAATATTTGCAGTGCTGCAAAATGCCCCATTGCCAGCACACTGTTTCCAAAACAAATGGGTTGAGGCTCAGAGGACAGAGAGAAAGCGGGAGGCCATGGTAGCCAACTTGCTACACAGGAAAAGGCAGGCAACGTTGACAAATGCTGCCTGACAAAGAAAAGTGGGCACCCAGATAACAGAAGCCTTTTACCTATTTCCATATTCTTATGTAGCAATCCTCATGAATGCTGTCTGTGTAATGGTGAAATCGCAGATGTTGCTGCAAGAGGAAATGTATAACTGTAACTGCTGTGTGGTGATTTGACCGTGTTTAAAACGACATAAAGGCCTCTTGTGACATATTCATCCATTCATCTTTCTGCTCATCAAATTGCCAGCCTGTCTGCAAGTATAGGTTAACTCCATAGCTGTCTCTTCTTATTTCCTAGCATTGCCTAACCCCTTATTCCCTCTCCTGGTGTGAGACAGCGCCCCACGGTAGGAGACAGCATCAGTAGTCTCATAGGGGGCCGCAGTGGAAGTGTGTTACGTAACGCAGGCTGTCTCAAGGTCAAAAGCTACTGCAACTGATATCTGATTCAGCCGGAATGTGTCAGATAGGCCTGCTATTGTGTAGGCCTGTTTCTAACCGCAAATCCATTTTGGCGCATATCATTGTGTGGTATACTTTCATCCAAACGTCCCTTGACGGTGACACAGTATCGTTTAAAATCGTGTAGTGTTTCATTCAGTTGCATCATCTTCATTTTGTATTCGACCATCCATGTTTCTGGGTGTACATTTTTTTTACTTTAAAAAACAACCACGTTTGATTCCATACGTCACCTGATCGCTTGCCGGTCCATTTCGTTTTTTTGCTGCAATGTTCTCAGCCGGGCTGCGGTTCGGCCATTGGTGGTATCTAAACAGCACGTATTGAACACGAATCGTGCATGTGATGTGCGAGTCGACACGTACAGAACCGCACAGAATCATCCCACCCACTCAGTTGAATACAGGCATCGCCAGACGACACGCCTTTGAGAGAAGGTCGCCCAACCGCTGTT
Source organism: Phycis blennoides (assembly GCA_900302315.1). Classification (NCBI taxonomy): domain Eukaryota; kingdom Metazoa; phylum Chordata; class Actinopteri; order Gadiformes; family Phycidae; genus Phycis; species Phycis blennoides. The sequence continues at coordinate 38,423 of OMKI01010902.1, read as the reverse complement.
CGGCTGAGCAAACCGCGACCCTCTCATTGGATAATGTAGGACGTCAGTCGTATCAAAGGCCGTTTTGATTGGATGTTGGCCACTGTGGTAAAGCCCCAATTTCCATCCCATCCTCTTGATATTTTACAATGTCAGACATCCTCTTCCTCCATTGCCTGACATTGCCACTGTGAGCAGCGCTTCCTGAACTGTTTCCTTCTCAGCCATCGCACACATTTTGGTAAGTGTTTTGGGCACCCACACACAATTTAAACAGCAAAATACAGTTTATTTTGGAAGTGTTATAAAGAGATATTGTAATTCTATGTGGACTTTTATCGGCAATACACTGTATAGGCCACTCATTTTGACCTCAAGTTTTGGTGAGGGCCCATGTTATTTGGCACGTCCTAACTCGACACAAGGTCGATCTTTCGTTCTGGTGACATTGCCAAACGGTCGCCGAGAGGCATCGCTCTGTCGGCATAACTGTTGCTCAGTGTGGTCTGTTATGTAAATTACAAACGACATTCATGTTGAAACAAAATTACTGCCATATTTTGTTTACAGCAGATATATAACTCGATTTGAATCATATCGTATTTTTGGTTGTTGATGAGCAGAACCAGAATCTTATTGCAGCTTTAACGGCGAGCGTCACATCCTTCATCAGCAGGGAAATTACCCAGCTTAATCATTCTGCGTTTTTACAATGCCATTGTAATATATGGCTACACAGAATGCTACCTAGTTATGGCCAGCTACTGCTAAAAAAAACCAAACCCGTCTCTTATTTTAAGGCATATTACGGTTTGATTTCGCAAGACTGTATCACTCGCCATCTGTCTCACTCTCTCACTCTCTCCCATACCCTCACGCGTCCCCCCCCCCCCCCCCCCCCCCCCCCCCCCCCCCCCCCCCCCCCCCCCCCCCCCCCCCCCCCCCCCCCCCCCCCCCCCCTGTTTCTGTTCTCAAGAGTCAACATGCCTCACGCCTACCCCTTTCTGTCCACCGAGCAAAAGAAGGAGCTCAGTGACATTGCCAAGAGGATCGTGGCGCCCGGGAAAGGCATTCTAGCCGCCGATGAATCTACAGGTAATGGAAGGCCCATACTTTTAGCCATTGTGCAAGGGGTTACACAGTCACCAATACCGGCAGCAATCTGGTCAGCAAGGATTTCAACACAATGAAGGAAATTAAATGAGCAAACAGTGATCAAATTGCTAAGTTGATTATTGCGATAGTGCAGTCAACCTAGTTTTGGTAAGAGTTGTAAATGGCATAATCTTGTAGTGGCTGTAAGTCAATATGCATTGTTCAGTGGCGTAAGAATCCACCTTTTTGTCATCTGCCCACATGGTTTCGAAAACATGCAGGTGCGCGTGCGCACATACACATGCACACACACACACACATAAAACACTAGTCAGACAAACAGCAGCGTTACCCTATATAACCAACAGGAAGCAGCGTTCCGATATCAGCCACTCTGTTACCACGGTAACCTGCCATGCCTGTCATAGTGGTAACGATGTCCCGGAGCAGCGTTTGGCCCTTCAGCCAGACACAATGCGGTGATTAATAGAGCTGGCCCTGAGGAAGTGTCCCTGAACCATGAATGCTCAGTCCCCATGAAATCACTGATAAAGCACCCAACAGTACAACACGAGACTACACTTTAAAGACAATACCTACATGTCTTTCTGAGAGGACTCCTTGCTTTATTGCTGAACTTTATTGCTTTATTTGCTGAATTGCTCTGTGGTTACATTCCCAAATCATTCTGAGATAGGCTTTAACTTTAAATGATCATCTTAAAATAAATATTTGTATAAATATATATGCATGCCAAAAGCGCCATATTGCTTTTTGTTGCTGTTGGTGACTCCATGGAAACGGCACGCCTTCTCTCCACAACGGCAAACGGCTGCCTAGATTTGGTGTTTACCACGCGCCCGCCCGGGCACTGCGCCTAGCAACACCGTGGCTAAGCTAACTCCGATAGCGCTCCTCTACGTAGACCGCGTGCCACTGTCAGTATCACATCACTCACCGCCCCCCCCCCCCCCCCCCCCCCCCCCCCCCCCCCCGCCCCCCGCCCTCCCCCCCCCCCCCCTTTCCCCCCCCCCCCCCCCCCCCCCCCCCCCCCCCCCCCCCCCCCCCCCCCCCCCCCCCCACACACACACACACACACACACACCCACACACACAT
>OMKI01010902.1:14592-36212 GCA_900302315.1 Phycis blennoides | reverse complement strand
CCCTTCTCGTTGTCCCCCCCCCCCCCCCCCCCCCCCCCCCCCCGGCGTCTCCAGGCAGTGTCGCTAAGCGCTTCCAGAGCATCAACGCGGAGAACACGGAGGAGAACCGCCGGCTCTACCGCCAGCTGCTGTTCACGGCCGACGACCGCGTGGCGCCGTGCATCGGCGGCGTGATCTTCTTCCACGAGACGCTGTACCAGAAGACGGACGACGGCAAGCTCTTCCCCCAGCTGATCAAGGAGCGCGGCCAGGTGGTGGGCATCAAGGTGGACAAGGGGGTGGTGCCCCTGGCCGGCACCAACGGAGAGACCACCACCCAGGGTGAGCAGGGAAGGTTTACTGTTACAAAGAGCAAATGAACTATAATCCCCACATAGTATTGGCTATAAACAAAAACATTATTCTTGTTATTCATGTATTGAAATGCTTTGGGGGGGGGGCAACAACTCATTTATGATATTTATGTTGTTGAGGATTGTTGTAAGTATTCATTGTTTATACCACAGGAGTAAAGTTCCATGACCGTCATGGAGATTATAAACAGCCAGTTTCCTCTTCTTTCATCTGTTAAATACTTTTTCTTGGTTCTTTTTTCTTTTTTACTTCCTTCCCTCCTTCCTTCCTTCCTTTCTCTCCTTCATTGTTTTCCCTCTCATCCTTGTTGTCTGTCTGCCTGCCTGTCTGTCTGTCTGCCTGTCTGTCTGTCTGTCTGTCTGTCTGTCTGCCTGTCTGTCTGCCTGCCTGTCTGTCTGTCTGCCCCCCGGGCCTCAGGTCTGGACGGGCTGTACGAGCGCTGTGCTCAGTACAAGAAGGACGGCGCCGACTTCGCCAAGTGGCGCTGCGTGCTGAAGATCACCGCCAACACGCCCTCCAGCCTGGCCATCATGGAGAACGCCAACGTCCTGGCCCGCTACGCCAGCATCTGCCAGATGGTGAGACACACACACACACACACACACACACACACACACATAAACTACACAATTATTGGTTTAAGTTTGCATCGTTTTAATACATAGATTCAATGGCTAACAATAAACAGATGTCTTGAAATGCAAAGTGATCGTAGATATTGTATTGTATTGATATACAGACTAACTTTGATAGATAAAAGTTAGTCATCAGAGTTGAGCTAGTGCCGTGAATCAAGTCACATACGAGCGACATTAATAACACCGCAGCCTCTGAATGATCCCATGAAGAGACCTTTTGAGGTCCTGTTGAATTGCATAACACTGTCCACCATGCTGCAACGCAAACTGGTTCTCTCTGGAATAACCTGCCTCTTTGTTCCCCGATTGGCTCGAGTTCTCACCGCGTGTTGATTGACACCCACCCAGCCCACCACTAGAAGTACTATGGTCTGTTCATTCATGTAGCCACGTAGCAGACTATTCTGCCATCCTACGGGACGGACAAATAAGGCGGAGCACGAAACATGGCACACAGTCACGATTGGAGTGGCTACAAAAGAGTCAGAGTGCTGCACAGCCTAGTTTTGATAAACAACTGGGAGTGCAGACCTAATAGACCCTTTTCACTAGAGATCCATCGTAGGACAAAGAAGACATCCTAGGACGGTTTGTCCTAGGATGGATCCAGATGGTTTGTTGCTGTACCTTTTCTGTACCATAGTATCGTGTGCCGTGGTAGATGAAAGGACCTGTAATTAGTGTTATGAGAGACGCCTGTGTGAACAGGTGTCTCTAAGGTACAGCTCAACGATGCGTTCTAGCCTCCCAGCACTGTGGTCCCTGTTGGTGCGTGACACCGGTTGTTCTGCTCTGCCCCCCCGTCCCCCCCAGCACGGCATCGTGCCCATCGTGGAGCCCGAGATCCTGCCTGACGGCGAGCATGACCTGCAGCGCTGCCAGTACGTCACCGAGAAGGTCAGTGGTTCCCATGGCAACCTGTGGGTGTGTGTGTGTGTGTGTGTGTGTGTGTGTGTCGGTGTGTTTGCGTGCCTGCAGATTGGTAATTTGATCTAGGTTCCACGGCTAACGTGTGTAATAGTCTTGCGCAATATCTCCAATATTTAATATTTAATCAATCTTGCTATGTGAATGACCACAGCACGGCTGTAATGCGAGTGTTGAAATGTGGACTTTTAGCTTTTACTATTCTATGCTTTGTTATCTATACAATGAATGAACACAATAGAGACCATGGGAACAGTATGACCTGTAATGTCTCAATCAAACCCCCAAATGAAGTTCAATAGGTCAAATTCAGCTGCAGCATTTCTAATGATATGGTTTGATAGGACAAAAAAGGCATATATGGACGCATATGATTGCCTCCAATTATATGTTCAGCGTATTCCCCAGTGCTTTTCATTACATATCTTTTGATAAGCTGAGGCCTTTTTCCTATGCAAGTTACAATAAGTGCATTCAACCATGAAGATACTACCCAGACATTGCAAGTATCATGCGAGTACATCAAATTCTGGGCGCCATATTTTAGGAACAGGTGGAGAATTAGTTTTACTATGTAGTATTTTACTGTGAATAACTTATCTTACCTGTTGGCTCCAGGTGCTGGCTGCCGTCTACAAGGCTCTGTCCGACCACCACGTCTACCTGGAGGGAACCCTGCTCAAGCCCAACATGGTGACCGCTGGACACTCCTGCCCCAAGAAGTACAGCGGCCAGGAGATCGCCATGGCAACCGTCACCGCCCTGCGCCGCACTGTGCCCCCCGCCGTGCCAGGTGAGGCTGACGGATGGATGGATAGTGGATGGATGTAGGGATGATGGATGGATGTAGGGTTGGATGATGGATGTAGGGCTGATGGATGGATGACAGACGGATGCATGTAGGGATTGATTGCTGGATGTAGGGATGGATGATAATAGGGGTGCAAACGCATACTAGAATATTGGCAATTAATATACTATTTGGAATATAGGCAATTCATAAGCGGCTACAAAAATATTAAAATAGAAAATCGTTTCGATTTTTGATTTTACAAATACATTACATATTATGGTGATATGTTTGTAGGTTTTAGAGCATGTGATATCGTTAAATAGTCAAAAGCATTACTGTTGAGAGACTGTATAAAATAGGTTTGTTTGACAATGTTTCGTGTGTAAATAAGAGGAAACTATTGCAGACATTTAGAAAATTAGAAAATTAAATAAAAGATCTGTACAAAAGCAGAGCATGATTGTGAGTGTGGAGTGTGTATTCAACATCATATCGGGGTATTTCTTTCATCCCTAGATGATGGATGGCGGGAGGAATATAGGGTCAGATGGATGGATGATGGATGAATGGGTGATTGATGAAGGAATAAGACTTTGTAGTGAGACATTTAATAAAGCTCAAGGTTTTGCCTGCTTTACTCTGCGTTACCTTCTTCCCCTAACCCTAAGAGTATTATAGATTTATTATAGATTTGTTATTTTGATATATTCAATATTCCAACTGATGACATTGAAGTATGGTAATTGGAGGTATGACATAGACATTACGAAAATAACTATGCATTCCAAATCTCACAGACTACCCACTACGTCATTTTGCATTTATAACAGCTCTAATAATAATGAAAATAATAATAATAATAATAATAATAATAATAACTGTATATAGCGCCTTTCACGGGACCCAAGGACAAACAAGAACAAAAAACAAAAGACACAGGTGACACAGTCGGGTGACAGAGTTAGTTAAGTGAAATAGGTATGTTTATGTCTTATGTGCCATCTTAACTTGTGTCCCTCTCCAGGCGTGACCTTCCTGTCTGGTGGCCAGAGTGAGGAGGAGGCCTCCATCAACCTGAACGCCATCAACCAGTGTCCCCTGGGCCGGCCCTGGGCCCTGACCTTTTCCTACGGCCGCGCCCTGCAGGCCTCTGCCTTGAAAGCCTGGGGAGGCAAGAAGGAGAACAGCAAGGCCTGCCAGGAGGAGTACATCAAGAGGGCCTTGGTAAGTGTGGGGGTCTGGGGCTTGTCTCACAAACTGATCGCCCAGAGTTTGCGTGCATTGCAATTTTAAGGATTGAGACATTCATTTGTTTTTGGTTTTAATGTTAATTTCGTCTAACTGTCTCCTTCGTGGCCCCCCCCTACAGAACAACAACCTGGCCTCCCAGGGCAAGTACGTGTCCAGCGGCGACAAGGGAGCAGCGGGTGGAGAGTCCCTCTACGTGGCCAACCACGCCTACTAGACGTCTCCTGCCCCACCCCCTGCCCCACTCACATAATAACATGAATTAAATGTGGTCCAACCAGCCCAGATGTTTTCCTACCTGTCCCTTGCATCGCATGGGCACATCAGGTACCACCCTGTAACCCCTCCCCTGTCCCCCCCCGCCCTCACCCAAACACTGCCCGGGTTTGTAACGATGGACTTTGTTAGCGTCACGGTTGTTATTATTTTTGTTGTGCTGTCACATGCCGTGCTGTGTCACTTTAGTCTCTCCACCCATGTAATGTGCACTGGAAACCTCCTCCATATGAGAGTATTAAAAAAGAGGAAAAAATGCCCCCCCCCCCCCATTCCTACCCCTCTCCCTCCCTCCCTGTTGTCAGGGATACGATCCTGCTGTATTAACGTTGTCCAGTGAGGTGTAAGCAACCCTAACCCCTAGGTCTCGTGTGAATCTATAAGAGCTATTTTAATAAATCCTGAGTACTCGTGCCTTCATCTCTCCAAACTCCAAACACCTGCCGGAGGAAGACCTAGGGTGTATCAATCTGATTGTGTTGAAGCTTATAACTAAAGTATATGCACTGGAGGAAAACAAATAAAATATAACTGATACTATTCAATTGTTTAGAATCATTTTTTTCTCTGGTATTTAAATGTTTGTTCTATTTTCTTACCAATTGGTAGATAGACCCCATTTCTAATTATTTCTAAAAAATCTTGGTATTTGTAAGAACATGAGTTAGCTTGGTGATCTGAGGTTTACCTCCTTTTTATTATTATTTATATATTTTTCGTCATGAAAAACAATACTTCCGTGGTCAAAATCACATGTAATTTTAACATTTGGTAAGTAGATAGAGTCTCCAAGGCGTCACCTTGTAGGAAGCAAATGTTTCCACCAAGCTTGAAAATTAGGAAGGTATGGCAGAACCAGAGTCGAAATGAAATTAAACGGAATTAGGTAAATGAATGCGTTAATCAATCTCGAGTATTAATCATGGCGGAACGTTCATGTTGAGTGTGTTTCCAAAGGGACATATTTTGATGAAACACTGAAACTAATGACACTGCGAACAGGATGTGAAAGAGAACATTTTATTGAATCAGTAGTGTCAGCTAATATTTCTTTGAGCTTTGGTCTCTATTATAGCCTTACTGTTCGCTATGGATATATGTGGCTATATCCAGCGAATATTACATTATTAAAGTCAACTACTTAGTAGCAGAGCTGGCGCCAGTAAACCCGGTTCCCCCAACCGGTTCCCAGCTTTTACTTGTTCTTTCTTCTGAAGTGCGTTTTCTAGTTTCTCGTTATAGTTCATTAGATCATGGACCAAGCAGACAGCCTCGATGCAGATCGCGTGATCCAACATAATGACTTTGAGGGTGAGTCATCTGTTAGCATTGTCATAGTCATTTAATAAACATCGTTTCCCCGGTATATAAACTCAACGGTATATTGCTATAAAGCCATGTATCGTGTATTGCCTACAGGCCGTTCATCAAAGATCCGCAATTGGGCGGGATTCTGGTAAGACTACTGTAGTGGTGTTTATTACTTGCTTGTTCGCTCCCCCTTTAATACCCCAATAACCATTGTTAGAAAGCGATTTTATCTATTGTTAACCGAGCGTATGGGTTCGGTTCATAAATGAAGACATTTGTCTCTCTCCCGTCAGGCTGCTTGGGCTGTGCAACAATTTTGCCTATGTGGTGATGCTCAGTGCAGCTCATGACATTCTGACCAAACAGCAGTCGGACAACTCCACTACTGTAAGAAAACAACCAATATATAGGCCTATCGCATACACACGTTCAATACTCGGATGAGGTTTTGCAGTAGCCTTATTCAAACTGTTTTTGTCTCTGTGGCAGACTCCACACTCACCGGCCGTGGACTTTGAAGTGAGAAATAGTAGCAACAGTACGCGCTATGACTGCAACCCCGTCTCTACTGCGGTAAATATAGTAAACATCGTCACACCAACACAGCAGTGGTGGGCATATCATGCATGAGAATAACAGCACGATGTATATTTCTTCTAACGCAACAAGTTTGTGCAAAAGTGCATAATGTCAGCATTATAACAAATCAGTAAAAAAAAATAATAATAATAACCAACTAACACACTCCAACCTACCAACTGTTTTAAGACATTAAAAAGCAGCTGGTTTCACAGCAAACTGAAAACAGAAAGCTGATGGATGAAATGATATGATATGATATGATGATATGAAATGATAATCAGTGTAGTGGCTTAAAACCCTACATCTTTGACTGCTTATTATTGTCTTCTGTCGTGGCAATTTATTTATGAGATAGGACAGATGAGACTTGTAAATGCAAAAAAAGGTACAGAAAAAACCCTTTGTAATGTATTCCTACACCAGTCTCCTCCCTAGCAGAGTGAGCCCAGAACAGTTTCACTGATTCTTTTAAAACAGTTTCACCCCTCCCCAGAAGGACATTTGGCTTTACATAAAAGGAGACACAGATTCACCCCCTCTCCAGATGGCTATTAGGCTTTTCAAATGTGCCTCTTTCCAGACAGAAAAGGGCACATTTTCACCTCTTCCCCAGACAGATAATTCCATTAAAGAAGGAAGACACTCTTTCACCCCCTCCCTAATACAATTGTCCTTACATCTATGGCTTGAGGTGTTGACCTATTGGACAGAGTTTCTTGCGTTCTCGCCAAACAACAATAACCCAGTGGTTGCTTTACACAACCTGAAAAGCAAAGTCAAGGAACATAAAAATGAACATAAAAATGAACAACAATTAGATTTTTCCATTACACTTCCCCCTGGGTTTTTGTTGGATTGTTAGATTATGTTTTTTAATCTTTTCTTGGCTCTACTTAGGGTTTGATCTGTCTTGTTTTCTTAGAACCATGGTTGTGTGCCATAATTCGTATTCCAGTTACTTCCTCTACGGATAGAGGTATGGATTTGATCTAGACTCCCTCTTCCCTGCCTCCAGGTTGTTTTATTGGCCGACATTCTGCCCTCCCTCGTCATCAAGCTCTCTGCTACATTCTACATCCACCAGGTGCCCTATGGGTAAGTGAGTGACAATCACAAGGACTGTAAGGTTGTATTGACACCGATACAACTGGTGGTCTTTAAAACTTTGCCCATTTCCCAACTTTGTAAAATAGGAACAAATGGGATACATGCAACATTACTGAATTGTATGCCATTTTACATTATTTTATTACAATAGTTAACTTGCCTAAAAGTGAACCGGGTATCAGTGGCTGGAGTCTACACACAGCTCTGAGACTTGTCTTATTTTTCTCACCATCTTGAAGTTTAAGATGGGTGAAGGATGAGTAGCAGTGCTGTGTGTCAGGGGGCACGTCGCCCCATAACACAGGCTCATGGCTTCAACACGCATGCTACAGTACTACGCTACAGTAAGCCACAGTGCTTAACACATTGTGGTCATTATCATACCTTATGATTTACATATTTCATACTCATCATTTGAAGCACGGGATGCACCACAGTGGCCTATCCCTCATTTTGGATCTCAATGATTGGATTACATTAGATTATCTTTAGATTAGATTAGATTTCTGCCTTTGACTTCACAGTCAAACATTAAACACAATTAAACATCCAGGACACAAGGTTCAGTACACAGCAAAAACCAAATTCAGCTTTTGATCATGTATATGGACACACTTGTTATGTGGCCACAAGTACAACTTGTATGTAGGTACAGGGGTATGTGAGCTGGTTTAACCAGCTAAAGTCATTGTCTTTGTGTTGTGTTTTGGTCCACTAGGTTCAGAGTGCTGTTCTGTGTCAGTGCCACAGTGGCCAGCTTCCTGCTCGTGTCGTTCTCCACAACCATGTCCATGAGCATTCTGGGTAATTGAGCCAACGAGCCATGGCTGCTAATTGGTGGTAAAACGCCATGCATGCTTTGGGTTATTTTAATACGATATGTGTGGCTGATGTTTAGCTGATTAGATTAGTCAGATGTATTGACACAAAGCGTTACACCACTGTGAGTATAAGTTGGATGGGCATGCACCTAGAAGACATATCTGTATTTTCATTTATAAGTCATTGCTGCCCAAATTGCCTATAGACATTCAACAGCCTTAACCAAGTTCACGTTTAATACACATCGTACAACATCACTGACCGGTTCTGATTCTACACACAAACCCCTGAGGCTGGTTTTATGCATCACAAAAGAGATTTTGATCTCACTGAGACTTTGGGATCAAATGAAAGGTTGAATATAAAACATGGGAAACTTTAGCATCTGTTTCACTGCTATTAATAGGGGAAGTGTTGAGGCGGTCACACAGCTGTATGTATATTTGTACTGTTCTTATGCTGCTAGCACCGCTGAGCGCTCTCCGTACACCACAATAACCCATGAGGTGTCATTAGTTTGCATAGAGAAAACGCTCATGCATGACAACAAACTGAAAGCAACAAACAGACTGTCCTGTCTCACATGTTAGCCGTGTGTCTCCAGGTGTTGTTTTTGCCAGCATGGGATCTGGACTGGGAGAGCTGTCCTTCCTGTCCCTTACTGCCTTCTTCAGCAGGTGAAAACATTACAACCCCCCCCCACTACTATTTTTCAGGTCCTACTCTTCCGTGGTATCGGGTAGGTCTGTGTTCAACCTGTGGTACACATGGTGTTCCACCCCTAGTGGTAGCGCAAGGGTACTGCAGGTGACACAAGAGATTTTGTTGTTGAAATACCCAAATGACCGCTTGTTGTTATTATTATATTCCCTCATATGTTCTCCATGGATGTTTTGTGCTCATTTGTGTTTCCTCATATGAATACACTGGAAGCATGAGCAGGCTTTGCAGGCCTTCCCGCAGTTATTGTTGTGTATGTGTTGTGTATAAAAAGGGTGCTGGCACTCTCTGCTCATCCACTGCACGTGTATTTTTTCCACTGTTTGCATATAAGCTCTAGATGTCAATTTAGTGGTCCACTCAAAGTGAACGGTTTGGGCCCACTGTGCTAGTGGGCACAGGGCACAGGGCCCACTAGCACAAGTATAGTATACCTACTATGCTTTAGTATATTTCATTCACTCTCTTCAATCTTTCATTCTCTTTTCCACTTATTGTATTGTTTGAATATGAGATCCCACATGTCTGACTCAATAAACTCAGTTGTTTCAGGAAGTGCAATCCGTCGGGTGGCCTCTTTTCTCCCCAACCAATGTCACTGATCGGTTTCTTTTGGCTCTCCCATCTTCGCCATTTCTCTGTCCACCACCACCACCCCACCACCACCACCACCACCACCACCACCACCACCACCACCACCCCTACCGCCCTCCTCACCAGGGATGTCCTGGAGGGCTGGGGTTCGGGCACCGGTGGGGCGGGGGTGGCCGGGGCCCTCCTGTACTCGGCGCTGACCCAGGCGGGCCTGTCTCCGCGGCTGACGCTGCTCACCATGCTGGTGGTGCCCGCCGCCATGCTGCTCAGGTGAGAGGCCCCCCGGCGCTGCGTCACCTGTCTGGTCTGTCACCTGTCTGGTGTCTGTCACCTGTCTGGTGTCTGTCACCTGTCTGGTGTGTCACCTGTCTGGTCTGTCACCTGTCTGGTCTGTCACCTGTCTGGTGTGTCACCTGTCTGGTCTGTCACCTGTCTGGTCTGTCACCTGTCTGGTGTCTATCACCTGTCTGGTGTCTGTCACCTGTCTGGTCTGTCACCTGTCTGGTGTGTCACCTGTCTGGTCTGTCACCTGTCTGGTGTCTGTCACCTGTCTGGTGTGTCACCTGTCTGGTCTGTCACCTGTCTGGTGTCTGTCACCTGTCTGGTCTGTCACCTGTCTGGTCTGTCACCTGTCTGGTGTCTGTCACCTGTCTGGTCTGTCACCTGCCTGGTCTCTGTCACCTGTCTGGTCTGTCACCTGTCTGGTGTCTGTCACCTGTCTGGTGTCTGTCACCTGTCTGGTGTCTGTCACCTGTCTGGTGTCTGTCACCTGTCTGGTCTGTCACCTGTCTGGTCTGTCACCTGTCTGGTGTCTGTCACCTGTCTGGTCTGTCACCTGTCTGTGTCTGTCACCTGTCTGGTGTCTGTCACCTGTCTGGTGTCTGTCACCTGTCTGGTCTGTCGCTGTGAGCTGCGTTTCGGCTGCCCGTGACCCGTCTGTGTCGCTCTGGTCTGAGCTCCGTGGTCAATGCCTGCACAGCAGCTCTCTATGGGTCTCTCACGCTACACTCCTGCGCCCCCCACAGCTACTTTTTCCTGCTGGCTTTCCCGCCGACGTTCCCCCAGTGGCGGAGATCGCGGGAGGCGGGGCCCGCGGTGCGGGGCGGAGTCTCCGAGGAGCGACGCCGGCTGATGGACGAAATTGAGGAGGAGGAGGAGGAGGAGGAGGAGGAGGAGCAACAGGAGAAAGGTCCCCGAGGTTGGTGACGGTGATACCAGAGGGGAAAAAATCAACCGGCTGTCAAATCGATTCCAGTTCTTCAGTTGAAGTGGCGTGCGGGTAACTTAGGCCCGTACAAACAGCAGTAGCGGGGGCAAAGTGTGGGTCAGTGATAGTCGGGGTGGGTTTGTTTACAGTGTACCTGCAGCTGTGCCTCATGCCTGAACTATTGTTTACACAACGGTTTCTCAAGCTTCAGCTCTTGCGTAAAGTTTCCCTCATTTCCATTGTCTCCCTCCACACCCACAACCCACCATGCTCACCGGTCAGACAGAGTGAATTGACGCATGCTGATAAGCTGATGAAGATGAAGTAGACGATGATGATGCTGGCGTGAAAGCTGACAAAGCCTGTTACTTGACCGCACATTTTTGCCCAGCGTGCCGTATCTTTTTTTTCTTTTCACTTGTTTTACTTCACCAGGAAAGACCCTGTTCCACTAGAGTGTCCTGGCTGAGCTTGCAGCACACTGATCCCACACAAAAACGTTACACATCACGACCATGAAACATAAAATACACAATCGCAGTCCTTAGAAAACAGTAACAACACAGGGTCCAGACTCACACAGGCTAGCCACAACATTGGCGGACTAACGGGCCTGCCTGCAACTCTTTCAGCATTTCAGATCTTTTCAGATTTTAAAAGCACCCAATGAGACCAGCTCCCCGGGGGTTGAGGTTAGGTTCTCAGCCGAGGCAGCGAGGTAGCATGGGCGTCAGGAGCAGAAAGCAACAAGAGTTAATATCACATGAGATTTGTACTGTGGCTGCAGTTTGCTACTTAATAATGGCCTCTGCGGTTCTGGTTCTCTCCTCCCTCAACACATCAGAGGACGGAGCCAGCGGACCCCTCAATTGCACTGACAGGCTGCACATCATCAAAGTGAGTGCACGCACACACACACACACACACACACACACACACTGACTTTTCATTGAATGCAAAATAGTCGATAGTATTGATGTTTGTGAGACTACACCTCCCCTTGTTCTCCTGACATCGCAGGAGATCCTGAAGTTTGTGTTTCCCTTGGGCACGGTTTACTACGCAGAGTACTTCATCAACCAGGGTCTGGTGAGTCAACCCACCCGGTTCAATTCATATCTGATACATTCCTCCACAGAGGAACTTCATTGCCACCGGTGTAGATCACATCGATTACACAAAGAACACAGCAGCACATAAACACACATGTGAAACAACATGAGAACCATCACAATGTCATTTGGTTTCATTTTCGTCATTTGCTCTGTTTGGTAAAGTAATAGGACCATGTAGGACATTTTTTCAGATGCTGTTTTTTTTTTTTGTGAACAACTGTTTTATTGGTATAACTTCACACAACAAGGTCAAATATTACAAACAGTACAAACATTTTAACATACCCCTCCCTCCCCCTGGCGGCCTCCCCTTCCTTCCCCCCTCTCCTCTCGGTCTAGTGTCCTACACTCCCCCTGAGTACTTTAATCTGACCTGAGCAAGTCTGTTACAGCTGAAGCGGCTCTCTTCCACGAGTCCAGTGTAGAGCTTTTAGCTTTGGTGACCCGTGCTGTAGACAGTTCTAACATGACCACATCCTGAAAGTATTCCAGCCATTTCCTAACGGGCTGTTTGTGAGGCAGTAGCCAGCGTTGTACTATGAGCTTTTTGGCAGCCGTCAAACCAGCCAACCAGATGCTGTTTATTAATAAATTGCTGATAAACTGCACCGGTCTCACAGCCCTTGTTGTCTAGAAATGCCCTGCAATGAAGCAGCCTACGATCCCTTCATCAGATCCAGACCCAGTAGGGTGTCAGCTGCTCCTTGTTGCTTCATTTCTCTGTGGCCTGTGTGTGTGAGATTTGTCTTCTTTTTGTTTTCTCCCCCAGCTGGAACTCCTCTACTTCCCTAAATCCAGTTTGTCTCACGCTGAACAGTATCGCTGGTCAGTAACTGTCTTTGTACTTTGTACTTATTACATATTCTCTTGTATAAGTCTTACATTGCACCCTTCAGATTAGGTGGGTGCGTGCGTGCGTGCGTGCGTGCGTGCGTGCGTGCGTGCCTGCGTGCATGCGTGTGTCTGTCCTCCAACACCAGGACACAGGTTGTAGACGTTGAAACCGGCTAGTCTGGAGAAGTACCTTCAGTTGCCACAGGTGTAACGTGAGATGGTTTAACATCAGCGCCCAGGACCGGCTCTTCAACATCCCAAACACACCTGACCTTGTTCTGATAGACCCAGGTCAAAGGGAGGTCATTTGTGAATTCAAATAAAGCATTTAAAGTGTGCGTGCGTGCGTGTGCATGTGTGTGTGCGCGTGTGTGTGTGTGTGTGTGTGTGTGTGCATGTGTGTGTGTGCGTGTGTGGTTTTTTGTGTGTGTGGTTGTGTGTGCGTGGCCACACAGGTACCAGACCCTGTACCAGGTGGGAGTGCTGGTGTCCCGCTCCTCTCTGCGGTGTGTGAAGATCAGGAAGCTCTGGGCTCTGGCGCTGCTTCAGGTGTGTGTGTGTGTCAACATGCAAGGACACTCTTTGTCCTGGACACAGCCTTTCTGTTGGGTGGAGCAGAAACACAGACTCGAACAGACGCTCCCTGCCACGGGCAGAGGGCACAGTGGTTTCATCCATCATGCTCATCATCCCAAAGCGCACATTTGTAGCCGCCCCCAAAAAACAAAGACAATTATGTTGTTTAACCGGAGCAAAGCACTCGTTAGCAGCGCTGTGTTTATTTTGCTCGCTTCTAATTGGACTCGATTTCTATTCCTATTTCGAACAAACAATTCCACAAAATGATTTTATGTCTGTCCACACTCTGCTTTGGGTTTCAGGAGTTGCACAATTGCCCTTACATTTAAGGCTGTTGAATGCCTTGCTCATTCCTGGTAGGCAGTGTCAGTCAGACTGGCCACTTGTGGCAAATGACTTGAATTTCATTTGGCACTATTAGCACTATTAGCACTGTTAGCACTGTTAGCATGATAGTTGGGTGATTCTGTGCCTTGCGCATGTAAGCTTATCTTTTGATTTCTGCAGCTTTTCTACAGTCCTATCTGGTTTTCTACTCCTAATTGTGGCCCTGATATTGATTTGATGTTGATTATCACTTCATTAATATTTGTCTGATCCGCAAGCGCTTGCATTATTATCAATAACGAAGCAAGCTTAATGTGACAATTAGTGTTTATGGGTCAGCTGTGTATTCAATTTCATCTACTGAAATTGAGCTCTATCCCTCCCTCTCTCTCCCCCCTCAGTGTGTGAACGCAGTGTTGCTGCTGTCAGCTGTGTATTACCAGTTCCTGCCCGCTCCATGGCTGGTGTTTGTTATTGTCCTCTACGAGGGCTTGCTGGGGGGCGCCGCCTACGTCAACACATTCTACTTCATCAGCAAGGAGGTCAGTTTGTGGTTCCATGAGTCAGTTTGTGGTTCCATCAGTCAGTTTGTGGTTCATTGAGTCAGTTTGTGGTTCCATGAGTCAGTTTGTGGTTCATTGAGTCAGTTTGTGGTTCCATGCCTCAAGCGAGACAGGTTCATTTATATAGAAGCACCCGTCAAACACAAGGCCATTCACAGTGCTCTACAAAGGAAGAGAACACACATAGAAAGACGTTAAAATGACAATTAAAAACAATGAAAGACTGAATATATATTAGGTGTTACATGCCCTCACCCTCAACATTAAAAGAAAGCCAAAACAAGTTGAACTGATAGTTGTGTTTTATGAGATACAAATTGCCATCATTATGCATTTTCCGCAAAAAAGCCAAAAAAGGTTGTGTGTGGTACCACCTCCAGGCCAGAGACGGGGAGAGGGAGTTCGCCATGGCTGCTGCCAGCGTGGGTGACACCCTGGGCATCGCCCTGGCCGCCATCACCGCCTTCCCCATCCACAGCTACTTCTGCTCCCTGTGACGGGGTCCAGAGGGGGCACACCCAGAGGGGGCACACCCAGAGGGGACCAACATGGTGGATCTCTGCAGCCAACCCCTCTCTCACTGCCGGGGTCTGTCTTATAGCACAGTCCTGTTTACTCCAGTTAAGTTGCCTCGGTTACTTGGCTGTTTTTACTAGAATTAAATCCAGCCCCGCACAGCCAGACCTTATTCGCTCAGTCGTGTTGGTTGAGGGGCCGTTGTCGGTCAGCCTTAATTTGCAGCTGATTGGATGAGCTTTGGTCGGCTCTCACAACCCCTATGGTGTATGCTGAAGTGCCGTACTTCCAAGGTACACACCATTAGTGTGCGTTAGCTTTAGCTACCTAAAAATGTATTGCATTCAAATGAGACTCATTCCAAAGCGGCATAGATTATATTGATTAACACATTTCCACTACGGCTTTGTCATTATTTACATCACTGGCCGAAGGTCGCTGATTGGCTGACTTTTGATTTTTGTTCAGAGACCGGCCCGTGTTGGGCTGGTTCCTGACACACATCCCGCGGCAAAGCCTGAGGTGAGCATGAGAGATGAAGGCTAGCTGTCACTACCCGTTCCACACTTCCTGCCAGTTTATCCAAGCCATTGCATTGGCTGCTAATGGTAATACTTATGTTATTTTGATATATAAATTAATATATACTCCAGGGTATATCCACTTGTTATAGAGTTGTTTTGTAATACGTAGCCAGCTACAGGAGTATCGGCAACAATTATGCTGCTGTTTAAGATAAACAAAGCATTTATATAGAACAGTCATCAATGAAGCCAGCACATGTTTGTGTGTTTATTTCTTAAAGCAGCTATTAAATCACATTGGCGTAAGCTTGTGTGCACACACTCGGGGGCGGGGCTTCCAGGCTCATTTCAAACATGTTTTATGAGGAAAAGAGAAAACATTCCTTTTTCATGTTGTTTTTAAGAGGGTTTATTGAGGAGCATATCCAACGCAGGTCGTAATAAACTGCCCCTGTTATGCTCCTCGGCCCAGACACGCATTTTATGCCCGACAGATTTCTTTGGTGTGGAAGTTGAATCAACACAGGACTTCAAGTCACAATGTCTGATTGTCATGAATATTGTTGTTAAACGGTTGAAATGTGAGATTCTTTTACCAAAAAAAATAATGTCTCGTCCACTAGACACTTTTTGTTTTGTTTTGTTTGATGATATTGTTTTAACCTCAATTACTGTTGTCGTTACTGTGTAAATTACTGGTACTCGCTTTGTAATTGCTCTACAATGGATTTCTGAGACAAAGTTGTGTGTCTTGTTACGTCACCTTAATCAGCAAACTGAATTTGCAACAACGTGCACCTTGCTACTGAAACGGTGTCTTAATGCTATGTATTGGGGCCAAAGCTTCGGTGTATTAACTGCTGTGCTTTTCTGACTAAATGTTAAATCACATTTACAATGTCCTATATTTATCCAATAATAAATGTTACTCAAGGAGAGACTAACTATAATTAGGTTTCAGAACTCCCATAATGTCCTCTGGCAGCATCTGACTATTATCTCAGCTATTTGAAACAGTAATTGGTTGCCAGTTTTACCTCATCCTCTTGTCGTC
The DNA here is from genome assembly GCA_900302315.1 of Phycis blennoides. NCBI lineage: Eukaryota > Metazoa > Chordata > Actinopteri > Gadiformes > Phycidae > Phycis > Phycis blennoides. The sequence goes on along the minus strand of OMKI01010902.1, from coordinate 20,121 downwards.
ACCAAATGTTATGTTATTATGCCACATGATGTCGCTATAAGTAAGGTTTTACTTTGTACACGATACCTCAAAAGTATAACACATCATGCAAATAACAATGATAATAACAACTTTTTCAATTGCTGACATAAGTTTTGAATGACATATTATACCGTAAAAAGTGTATAATACATCATGTACATAAGAATGATAATAAAAGCTTTCAAATAATAATACAAGTTTGAATTACTTATTTCTATGCAATTCAACAGCAAACAAATGGATGTTAGCAGCCTCACACTCAATAAAAAACAGTTTAAAAAGGTTGAAATACTGTAATTCTCCGAACTGTACAATGAATTTATCAAAGTGTTATTTTCCATTTTCGGAAATTTAATTATTCGTACATGAATTTATTTATATTGTAGATATATTTAATCACACATCAGATTTGTACAACCTACAAATCTACCAACATACTGTCAAAACGAATAGCATGTATATATTTATTTAATTAGGTAATAAAGGCAATTTGTACTTTGACCCAGAGAGAACTCACTGAAAGTGCGCGTACTTGATAACAAGAACTCGCATTGCGCGTTGCCGACACCGGAAGTAGTAGTCAAGTCGGTCGCGTTCAGCTGGAGTGAACCGGTGAGGAAGAGGAAAGAAAGGCCGACTTATGAAGAAAGACTAGCAAGATAACTAATCCATGGAATAAACATAGAGGTGCTTGTTTTAATAAGTAGCACCACCGCCAGATCAATGGTATATATACGTGTATTTCCGTCACGCGTGTATAGATTTCGTTAACGTTATTTAGATATCAATTGCTAACTCAGGTTAGCCGTCTAGCTTGTTTCCTAAAACAGGCGGTGCTAAAGTTGTGTAGCATACGGGAGCTAGTTAATTGGACTTGGGTAAACTTCAAAGGTACATAGCGTTGTTTTTAAAACGAAAGTAGTGCCGTGTATGGTGGTGATGTAAGCTTGTTTGATTAGATACCAGTTCAAACAATGTTGGCATAATCTTAGCGGCTATCTATGACGTAAGCTAACTTAGTTTTAGCATGGCATTTAGCTACGCGAAGAGGCCTAACGTTTCCTTGATACAAGTTATAAACCAATTAAGTTAAAACTGCTATTTGTGTTGATGTATACTTCGAAATGTCCTGCCTTTAAGACAATTATAGAAATTGTAGCTTTTGGTTGACGGGCATTTTCTCTTTCTTCCTTCACAGCCGTCGTTGGAAAGTTAGCTTCCCAGTACGTCAAGTCTCATCAAGGAGTGTGACAGCGTCCTATTTGGGCCACAAATATCGCCCGTTGTGCTGCACCTTCTAACTTGAGTGCAGTAAAGGTGTGTGCGCGCAAGAGCACGCAACTGTGTGTGCAGATCTCCCTATGTGTGTGACAATGGGAGACATCAGTGACCTGGACCGACAGATAGATCAGCTCAGACGCTGTGAGCTGATCAAGGAAAATGAAGTCAAAGCACTGTGTGCTAAAGCAAGGTAATCACTCAGTTAATTCTGGAACAGGTCACTGTTCTAGGGAGGTCGACATGCGGTTTAACCAATGTCAGTGGTGGATGATGCTGTAAAAAAAAAAGCTTTCAACAGGTTGCGAATTATCATATATATAATTGTATGAATCCTTTGTCATTATAAGGCCTTGTGACACGCTCTTTAATGTTAATCTTTTATCTTTTTGTTATCAGGGAGATCTTGGTGGAAGAAAGTAATGTCCAGAGAGTAGACTCGCCAGTTACAGTGAGTATATAGTGCGGTTAACCAGCAACAGCTTTAAAATAAGCCCAATCATGTTCAGTGTTTTTGATGTTTGTTCATTCTCTTGTTTTACAGGTATGCGGTGATATTCATGGGCAGTTTTATGACTTGAAAGAGTTATTTAGAGTAAGTATGCTCCTTTCAACCCTCTGTATTTAACATTTCCACATGAAAATAACAACACAACAAGGCTGTTATGTTTTGTTGAGTTGTGTATGTGCATTATCCCAAATGTCCCCAACAATGTACAAACTTGGAAAGCGATTTATAGTTTAATAACAGTAATGGTACGGTTCATATCCCCATTACCCATAACGTCCTGGGAAACGCGAGAAAAATGTAATCCAGTTGAGACCTAAGTTGATCTAGCCCACTACTATGTGCTGCTATACAAGTGGCCCATTACAGCCACCAAGCTAGTTGGTATACAGCACTGGGCATCTCCACCATTTTAATTCACCACATGCTACAGCCGTGTGTGTAATAGTCACCTGCAACTCTTGATGTTCCCACGCTACTTCCGTACTTCATTAAACTATGTCTTTAGTTGTGGTTTTAATTGAGACGCCCAGTGGCAAAAATGTTGTATTATACCATTACCTTAAATGTAAAGGGTAAAGCAGACGCTTTTGTCCAAAGTGACTTACAATCACCAAAGCAACTTACAATCATGTAACGTATTTCGGTCTGTGTTTGGAGAAACAAACATGGCTTGTGCATTAAACACCCAATGTTTTTGTGGCTGTTCAATTTAGCTTTCATGTGATAAAGTGAACCATAGGTTGGATCGTTATGCAATACTTGAGTACACATGCTGACTCATCAGCCAGGATGAGCTCATTACCACTGTGCTCACTGTTTATCATTCCTCCATTTCACAGGTGGGGGGAGATGTTCCAGAGACAAATTATCTCTTCATGGGCGACTTTGTGGACAGAGGTTTCTACAGCGTGGAGACCTTCCTTCTGTTGCTAGCACTGAAGGTACGTGGGCTTGTTTTGTGCTCTGTTTGTGTAGGCTGATCTTTGGACTGGGGCTGGACAACATGGAAATGTATGTACAAATGCGTATGAGGGATTTCACACGATATAAATGTGCTTATGAAGTGCCATGATCATTACATAGATGTATATGGAAATTGCTATTCAAGTATAGTATCAGGCTAAAACTAGTTTTCCTTTTAATACCTTGTATTGGTGACTTCAAGTATTTCTTGCCACCATAATTAAAATTAAGACCCAATCAAACAAGGTTTCACAATAAGTAGATTTCCTCAACTTAAACCACAACATACTAGTATTGTCCAGCCTTGATTTGAATGCCATGTGTGCCGACGTCTTTTTCTGGGTCAAATCCATCCCCGTCTGATCCCTTTGTAAATCCCCAGGTCCGGTACCCGGACAGGATCACGCTGATCCGAGGGAACCACGAGTCGCGGCAGATCACCCAGGTGTACGGCTTCTACGATGAGTGCCTGCGCAAGTACGGCTCAGTCACGGTGTGGAGATACTGCACCGAGATATTCGACTACCTCTCCCTCTCCGCCATCATTGATGGCAAGGTGAGCTGCCAACCCCCCCCCCCTGTAGTGTGGACTACAGTTACAATTTACATTTAGTTTTTTTTTTTTTTTATCTAAAGCGACTTACAAAAAGTACATCTGTCAGAAGAAGGTGAGACATTTCATCGCTGTTAATACAGTAAGAAAGTCACCAGAACAAGTTTCAAGCATTTCAATTGCTAGGTGAACCATTGCTAGTATACAATGCCTGGTATTCCATGCTCCAGCTTTCAGAAGAGATTTTAGTAAGTGTATTCCTACAGTGGTCGCAACCAAATATGCCCGTGGTCGCCCTGATTTTAAATCGGAGGCGTTTTGTCAGCTGCACACGTGTGTGGCCATGCGTGTGCGTCTGTTAGTCCTCCCGGACGCCACTGTTGTCATCAGCGTTCCCCCGCTGGAGCTCCGGACACCACAATACCAACAGGCCTTTCTCTTTTTCATGCCTTTGTTTTGACAACCGCCAAGCTCTGTTGCAGTTACTTCCTTTTAACTAAAGTCGTGTGCCGTTGTACCGTGTATATAAGGCTCTATATATATATATATACACACCGTGTATATAAGGCACAACTGTGGAACGCCTTTTTCCGATGCCCCAACAATATATAGAAATAATTCTGAGTTGACCTTATTTGAAACATTTAGACTGTTTGTTTGTTTTTTTTTACATTATACCACTGCTGGCTGTTTGCGTTCGCCATTGACGCGCTTTCAGATCCCCCCGCCTCCAGCAACATTATTGGTCGAAGTGAATGAAGGGAAAGGAAGTGAAACAGCCCAGATTGGAGCTCCTCTGCTTTCAGGCCGTGGCGATGTTAATCTGAAGTCTGATCTGTGGAGCTACTGAAAGGGAAACACCGCTTCTTATTCTGCTTGTCCAGATCTTCTGTGTGCACGGCGGCCTGTCTCCGTCCATCCAGACCCTGGACCAGATCCGCACCATCGACAGGAAGCAGGAGGTGCCCCACGACGGGCCCATGTGTGACCTGCTGTGGTCTGACCCTGAAGGTAAGGAGCGTGTTCTCCCCAGGCCCGTCCTCGTCCTCGTTGCATGCGGATGGGCTCGTGTGTTCGGTCCCGTAAGCACCTTGCGGTTGGATTAGTTTCCCTTCATGACACACTAGTACGGGTGTGTCGGCTAAATCGGCTAAATAACGGTCCCAGCGGGGGCCTTCTGTCGATCTTCCATTTGCGATGGTTCTGAGCGCGTCTCCTGGTCTCCCCAGACACCACGGGCTGGGGCGTGAGTCCGCGGGGGGCCGGCTACCTGTTTGGCAGCGACGTCGTGGCCCAGTTCAACGCCGCCAACGACATCCACATGATCTGCCGGGCCCACCAGCTGGTCATGGAGGGCTACAAGTGGCACTTCAACGAGACGGTGCTCACCGTGTGGTCGGCCCCCAACTACTGCTACAGGTGGGTGTTGGGAAAGCTCCTGCGGTGCTCCGCCGACGGCCGCACACAGCCGTGTGGTAGCACCCACTTTGAGGTGGAGCCATTTGTCACAATGGTCTTTACTGCCCTGACACCAGGGCAGTAATGACTAATGGCACCAGTGCCAACAGTGCCTGTCTAGCAGAGTCAAACTGGCCCTTCACTTGATCAACTTGCATTGTCCAAAAGCAAAATTATTTGCCTAAATGGCCGTGAAGCTTTTTAATAGACCCAGAGACTTCCCCAATTAATAATGACCGGACCTATTGCATCTCTCAAGGATCTCTGCAGAATAACCTCCAGACAATCCCTCCCCTTGTACAAACCGCACATGAACACCTGTCGCGTTGTCATCCTTCAACCAGGTGCGGTAACGTGGCGGCCATTTTGGAGCTGGATGAGCACCTGCAGCGAGAGTTTATCATCTTCGAGGCGGCGCCCCAGGAGACCCGGGGCATCCCCTCGAAGAAGCCGGTGGCCGACTATTTCCTGTGAGCCCCGCGCCGCTCGGGACACGAGTCGGGCGGCGTCCGAACCGATGAACTCCCCCCCACCCCCGCCCCCCCGTTCTCCATTCGGACAGACACTCGTCGACCTATCTGGTACCGTTCTCACACACCGGCCTGCTCCGCGACACCGACCTGCCGCCCGGCCCCCCCGCCGTGTCCCACTGACGGGGCCGGGGAGGGGGGGGGGGGGGGGGGGGGCCCCCCCCCGGGCGGGGGGGGGGGGGGGGGGCCCCCCCCCCCCCCCCCCCCCCGCCCCG
>OMKI01010899.1:7208-17643 GCA_900302315.1 Phycis blennoides | reverse complement strand
AAAAGCCCCCCTCCCCCCCCCCCCCCCCCCCCCATATCACACAGCAACAAGACAAAACGATTGTTGCCTTGGTGAAACGAGGAAGAGGAAGGACACGGCATCGGTGAACCCCCCCGGAGTTCACCGGGGAGTCTTTGTGACGAGCGCGCCCGGCTGGCCGCGACGCACGTGCACTGAGCGCTCGGTCCCCCGCCCCCGCCGCTGTCCGGCGGACCGCGACGCTCCGAAAGAAACACCGCGGCCATTGACCCTTAAAACACAGCTCCAGCCTGCCACGCCAAGAGACGGAAGAGAAGAGAAGCAAAGGGAATGTGACGACGGCGAGCGCGACGTCCCCGAGGGGGAAGAGCGCTGCGTGTCGTTGGTATTGCGCAAGAGCAGTCGGTATTGCAAGTTGGAAGTGGTTTGGGAAAGTCCTTTTTTTTTTTTTTTTTCTCTCTCTCTCTTTTGCGTTGCACTTGTTCCAGAGAAAGTGTGTGTGTGTCAGCGTGCTATACTGAATTGACACACGAGCTTTCCCCTCCTGCTCAGAAAGAGAGCGCATTTTGTTGGCCGATGCGGTTGCCCTAAACTGTGCTTCTTGTACACTTTTTTTTTTTTTTTCTTCTGAATTCTGGGTATGTTTTCTAACTTTAAAACATGAAAAGAAATTGGCCATGACAAGGTCAATTAATTTGGCCAAGACCAACTGCCTTGAGAATAAATATATAAATATATATATAAGGAAAATATATATTTGTTTTGAGGGAAATTGTTATCAAACAAATTAAATGCTGTTTCTATTTTAATTGATGACTGGTGAATGGGTTTTTTGATGATTGTTTTCTTAAGAAGTGTTTTGGGTTTACTATTGTTTCTTTTTTTCTATAGAGTATAGACTTTTTACACTTGAAATATAAAGAAAACAGCTTAGAGACACTGGATTAGAAATGCCTTTATAGTCAAATACAGCTGCTTCTTGAAATGCATTATTGTTGAGTCTTTCTTTCAATTTGAAAAAAATGTATCTGTAGTCCAATAGACAAACTGATCATCTGAAACTGCATGGGTCCTGCCAGGAATTCTGCACCTCAACAGGCCAACGGAGTTTATTTTTCTCCAGTCGATGGTATGGAAGACCTGTGACATAAACAATTAAAGCCTGGATTATTTGTTCAAAAATTACGAATTGTATTTATTTTAATCAATTTCATTATTATGTGGGCATGTTATTACAACCTTCACCAACCTTACTTTGGTCAGAGCAATAGCCAGCATATACCTCCAATACCTATTGGAGTTGAGTTGTACGCTTAATTTAGACACAAGTATGGCTTGTTTAATGGTCTATTGCCGAATCACTTGTGTAATGTGGTGTAGGGTAGGCTCTTATGTATTGAATACAGATCTACATTGATAGCAAGTGCATGGAACTATTTAGCCGATTAATTAAATCTCAATCTGAGTTTATTGTCAAATTTGACGTATGACAAGTGTTTATGCAGAAATGCCCGAAGGCTTCACTAAAGACGGGCAAAGTGAGAAACTAGCATAGCATACATTAATAACGCAAATTATACATCCTCAATTACTAAAAGGGCTGTTGCTTGCAGGAGAATTTGGGGGAGACTCGGTGCTAATATAGCTCTGGTGGCATTCCGCACTTTGAACACGTTTTTGATGAGCATTATAAATGAACCAGTGTCTTTTAAATTGTGAAAGGGACTCGTCACACCGATGTCTTAACCAGCCCAGTGAGACCCTCCAGAGGTCCCACGGGCTTCCGGACTGGAGAGCTTCTGCGCCGTTTCCGCCGCCATTGCGGTTTTCGGAGTAAAGATTGTGCCGTAGCCACTGCTGCTCTCCGATGCAGTGGATGTAACGCACGGACTGGGGGAAATATTTGACATTTTTGACAATAGAATTTTGAAAACGTTCAAAAACACTCCGTTTGCCGCCGTGATCAGGCTTCATTATTTCATCACTGGCTCCGACCTACAAAGATAAGAAGAGGTCGTAGCTAGCGCGGCGCTACCTCCTAGCCACCTAGCTGTGAAGCTACAATATCAGGACTGTTGAGGGACCAAAACCAAGCAACATGGCTCAAATACTGCCTATCCGCTTCCAGGAGCACTTGCAGGTATGAATGACAATTGTTGCTTCTTATTCTTTCTTTTTTTTTTACATTGACGAATCCAGGTTTGCCATTTCCATTCCGCTCCGGCTCTGTGTGACAGTCTGACAGCTCGCAGCTAGTCGAGCTAGCGCTGAACATCAACAGCAAATGAATGACCTCTCCTCCCCCTGGTAGCTAGCCGCTAGTGTTAGCGCCTCAGGCTACGTGGTGATTTCGGACGGCTGGCGGTATCTCCGTTTATCTCCTAAAGAGGATATCCCCTGTAACCAAATGCACGTCGCCTTGACCTTCAGTGTGTATCTTAACGGGTTGTAATGTCCGAGCAATGCTGAAAACATGACACTTTTGGCACGTTAGCTCGCTAGCTTACCCATTCGTTAGTGACTTCCCGAGGGATCATTCACATCACTTCGTAGGTTCGGTTGATATAGCTTTACTAAACGTTGTATGGGAAAGGTGGTTGTATTTATTTATCACGTTACACAATACCATCACGATGCACGACACGGTACAGCACCGCCCCCACACTCCATCCCACTTCATGGACCAGTTGTATTACAGAGGACCCATCATATCTAATGCAGGTTGTCTGGACACATACGGACATCCCATTTTGATTGACTTGGCATGGCAAGCCCAAATACCCGTTCGTGAATATATTTTTTTATTCCATTTATTAATTAATTCAAAGTATCAATACCTGGCCAACATTTTTTGTCCAAAAAAAAAATGACAGCGCTCACACACCCCTATGGTTACTTTAAAACGCTCGCACAGACCCTGACCCCTCTGACGTAAGACATTGAAATTCCATAACGTATATAGCTGTATTATGGTTAAATAATATGATGCCTAATCAATCTCTTTGGCTTTCTAATATTCAAGGAGTTTGCATTTTTGAAAGGATTTCTATCCTATTCTATCCACTTGTGTATTTTCATCTTTATTCTAGTCTACCTTTTCATGAGTCAAAATGCTGTTTGGCTGAAAGTCAGTGTGTGGGCCTGTGAAACTCGAAATACTTGTGCTTACCAGGTATATTGTCTTCTGTGCCTCTCAGCTGCAGAACCTGGGGATCAGCCCAGCCAACATTGGGTTCAGCACTCTAACCATGGAGTCGGATAAGTTCATTTGCATCAGAGAGAAGGTGGGCGAACAGGCCCAAGTTGTTATTATTGACATGGCCGACCCCAACACTCCCATCCGCAGGCCCATCTCTGCAGACAGCGCTATCATGAACCCAGCCAGTAAAGTCATTGCCCTAAAAGGTAAGCACTGAGCACCCGCACATGGCATAAGTGACATCTACCCAGCTAAACAGAAAGACTATGGTATTCATTTGTGAACTTTGTCGCTCCTTGTTCCTAATGTATCAGGCCATTCGCGTAAACTGTTTGTTGATTGGTTATCTAGTTGTCTGTTCGCTTTTCATTTTGGTGTTCATATGCAGGCCAAGTCATCAATCAACATTTAGTAATCATTTAAACAGCAAGCATTACTGTATTTGTTTGTATAGTAATCTACATGGCATTGATGTTACTTGTATGGAACATGAAAGACTGTAGCACTGCTACTAGAAATGTCATGCAATCATGGATGCGTTGTCTATTTTGCTTGTTTTTGCTCTTTTTTCATTTCTTACCGCTTTCTTATGTTTGCAGACGGTGAGTTGAATTTTACCTATCATGAGTTGTCAAAGTGTGATTCTGTATGCACTGTGTTGAAATGTCTGCGTAGCCTTGATGTTGGCCATGAGAACGACTTCACTCGTGCTGTAGTGGAGCCCGCGGCCGTGACGCAAGCAGGGAAGTCCTGCGTCACGTGATCTTCACGCCAGAGTTCAGAATTAGCCGAAGGAATTGTTTGACTGAACTAACCCACGGTCAGCCTGCCTAAAAATAGACCTTTTTATTTGGATTAATTTCACACAGACAGGATTCATGTTTTGGGGGATGGCAGTACACCACATCCCTGTCTGACAGCAGGTTACTACGAATTTGCCAGATTAAACACATGCTGTGATGGCACATCACTTAGTCTTTTAGAAAGGGTTTGCTGCAGACTGATGGCATAATCACAATATAGCATTGACTGGATTATATCCATTCATTTGATATTTTACAACATTTGTGGTGCAATTGTAAATGTTCCTCGTCAACGCAAACATGGCTAGGGTCTTGGTGTCAGATGCGATCAAGTTCACACTTTCACACACAATGGCCTACAGTTTGGTCCAATTCCATGACCTTATACATTGCGTGAAATTGCTTGGGGGTCATTGTGTTACGATGACCTCAGTCAGTCTTTGTATAATTGAAGAAGCATTGTTGAGGACACTATTGATTTACAATACCTCAATATCGACTATCTGTAGTTTGTATTTGAAGTGTGTCTGCATTATTTGAAAGCATAACGACGAACCAGTCGTATTGTTTTGAGAAAGGGACTTGAACATGGCAGAACCCAGAGAGATGTATGGTGTCCGAAGCGTTAGGAATCCCTTAGTTTTCCAAGGCAGTATTGGAGAACAGTAAATTGAATGGGCATTCTATTGTGCCTCCCCACCCCTGTCCTTGACAGCCTTCCCAACATCTCGTCTGTCTGTGTGCTTTGTGGTCTTGCTTTGCTAATCTGCATTCAGAACCACCCGAATCTCCTGCATCGCTGCTATTAGGATTTACATATTTTGTTGGGAATCACTTAAGAGCTTGTGATCACATGCTTGAAGTGTGATGTTTCTGGTGGATGGTAGCATTGTGGAAATTGAACTATACTCATTTTTATTCAAAGGCGTATAGTACAACCTGGTTTCAGGTTCTGCTATGAGATGTTTGTGTGACTTTGTCAAAAATACTAGGAAATTGATATTGATGGACACTGATCTGTACAATGTTTTTTTTTGTACACTTTTATTTTGGTCCCTTGTTTACTTGCCCAAGGATTTTGATTTCTGTTTCCTGAATACAGCTATATTACATAGTCAGTAAAGGTAATACTGTCCTGGTCGTTGCCTTCGTGTTGATAGCACTGCAATATTTTAGTAATACAAATCTGGATAACACAGCTAGGTTCTTCTCAGTCTTTCAAGTTATTCAGCCATTGATGCACATAGTCATGTTCTTATGGCCATACACATGAGTCCAGATGTCTGCAATGTTCTGATGGTCGTGTCCAATAGGTGAGACCTGTGACGTGAAAGCGCATGTTGCCGTTGCCTCCTTTCTCAAAGGGGATTTGCATTCAAATATACACACAACCATTCCGACCCATACCCGAACTAGCAGTATAAGGAGCCCTGCCAAAAAACTGCTTTTGAAGATCAATGAATCATTTATCGTTTGAATATTCTTAAAGGAGTGACGTTTGTTTGTTTGGAATGTTGCCTATGCAGCAGTTTCCCTTTGTTGTTTCACCAGAGTGCATGTGAAGGGAAATTCTAATGAACAGATTATTTCCACCCATCACAGTGGGGTGTAAGTAATGGCGGTCATTTCTCTGCACACAGTTTGTATGTTTAGCGTCGGCAGCGATTGTTTCACCTATATTTTATTTTGCCAGCTCTTACCTGAATGCAGATCCTACCACTTATTTGGTTTCTTGTTTGTCTGTACTTCCCTCTTTGCATCGCCACTGGTACTGGCTTGTTGTATGCTCTTTCGGTGGTACTTCCATCCAACCCTGGCTAACACTTTTCCCATGAGTGTGAAGTTTTTCATATTTTCTATTCATTTATTCCCGAAGCCTGGTGTGTTTCTTGTTATGTTTTTTTTTATTTGTATTTCTTGGTCTGGTTTTTGTAGTTGTGTGTAGTAGTCTTAGTATTTAGTGCTACGTATTGTGTTGTTTATTTGTCTTTTTCTTGGTCTGCGTACCTCAACCCACCCCGTGTGTTGTTTTCAGCTGCGAAGACTCTACAGATCTTTAACATTGAGATGAAGAGCAAGATGAAGGCCCACACCATGACGGACGACGTGACCTTCTGGAAGTGGATCTCCCTCAACACGGTCGCCCTGGTCACGGACAACGCCGTCTACCACTGGAGCATGGAGGGAGACTCCCAGCCAATCAAAGTCTTTGACCGTCACTCCAGCCTGGCCGGGTGCCAGATCATTAACTACCGCACGGACGCCAAACAGAAATGGCTCCTGCTGATTGGTATTTCGGCGCAGGTAGGAACTCCCCCTGCGGCGTTGACTCAATGGAAGCCGTGCCCTGGTTTAATAAAGTGCCACCCAAACCCAAAAGGAGGAATGGCATGGAAAGGCACTAGGTTAAAGGCGTCATCCTGAATGCCTGCACCCTGCTATATTTCATCCGTTCATTCTGTTCAGTACGCTGGCCAGAACGTGGCTATACATTAATTCACATGTAGAGGAAATACTTTGTCTTGAAAGTTAGCCAAATGATTTGCAATTGTCAATTAAGGTTTTTTTTTTTTTTTTGGATGTAGCACCAAAGAAAACGTAAATAATGATGTTGGCAATGCTGTATATTTTAAATGTAAATCTGATGCACACACTCAACAATTGTTGTCGAAACCAGCATTACACATTATTAACAAATTATTCTCTTGGAAGAAGAAGAAGAAGAGGTGCCGTACCGCAATTGAAAACCTGAAGGCCCTCGTTTCCTTCCCTTGCTCCAGCAAAACCGCGTGGTGGGGGCCATGCAGCTGTACTCCGTAGATAGGAAGGTGTCTCAGCCCATCGAAGGCCACGCCGCCGGCTTCGCTCAGTTCAAGATGGAAAGCAACACGGAGGAGTCCACTCTGTTCTGCTTCGCCGTGCGGGGACAGGCGGGAGGAAAGGTATGACTCATCCACGCCACACGCAGCCACTCTGCCGCTCAGCGCCGTGGTAATGGAGCGGGGAGCAGGCATTTTGTCTCAGTGGTCAGCCCAGTGCAATATCCACAAATCATCAAACGGCATCTCCTGAGAGAAGGATTAACGGATCACTTGAGGGGTTGTCCAATAGTGATAATTGATAATATAATATCAATGTTATTATTCTTTATTTTAAGTCTCGACGGGGACTGTGTCCTTATTTTGGTACGCCATGTCGACACTGCGCTGGTCTTATCATGAAAGCGTTCCGTGGAGTATTTTGGCCGTGTGTATTCACGGCGGTAACGACGTGTTTGCTCCTAGCTGCACATCATTGAGGTGGGCACCCCACCCACGGGCAACCAGCCGTTCCCCAAGAAAGCCGTGGACGTGTTCTTCCCACCGGAGGCCCAGAACGACTTCCCCGTCGCCATGCAGGTACCACATGTGGTGTTCAACGCGTCAAGGTCATCTGAATTGATGGATGCCCCCGAGGCTAGTGAGGATGCTGAGCAGGGGGACGGGTGGGGGCAAGTGCGTGTGGGTGATGATGGCGGTTGGGTGTCGTTATGGCGATGTGATGGTGTCATCACTGAGTACCAGTCTCCCAGTGCGCTCTCCTTTTGGGAGTCGACGTTCTATCGCCAGGTTGTTAAAGAGCCTGGCAACGTGAGTTTAGATCGTCAAAACGCACACGCATTTTAGTGTCAAGGTTTTCTGATCGGCTCATGTGCTGTTGCGTGTGTCAATGTTCTGTTTTATGTAATTAATCTTCGACGTGATGCACACTGGCAGCAATACATTTCCTCTCTGGGGGAAGACAAAATCTAAACTAATCATTAAGCTTCTGCCAAAGATCAGTATGAACAGTGTAATCTTTGAGGGGGCTTTTCTCAGTGCTAACTGGACCTGACTGTAATCCTGCCCTGGGCATGTTTGGTCTGGACCTGATTTCAGGAGAGGTGGAAATGTGGGATTTCTAGATAATTCCACCTATTATACATCCAGATATTTACTTAATACATTCTCATTGTGCATTGAGCATCCATACTGCAAAACAAAACAATAGTAATCAACCCTGTCAGAATCAATCAGCGTGTTTGTTGTTGGGTTTTTTTTTTTACATTTTGATTTCCCGTGCACGTCCATTAGATCAGCTCCAAGCAAGACGTGGTCTTCCTCATCACCAAGTACGGCTACATCCACCTGTACGACCTGGAGACCGGCACCTGCATCTACATGAACCGCATCAGCGGGGAGACCATCTTCGTCACCGCCCCCCACGAGCCCACCGCCGGCATCATCGGGGTCAACAGGAAGGGACAGGTAGCGTGCGTTTGTGTTTTGGAGTGTCATCCTCCTCCTCCTCTTCCTCCCCCTCCTCCTCCTCCTCTTCCTCCCGTCCCAGTCTTCTCGCCGCCTGTAATCTGGTGTACTCGCTGGTTCTGGGCGATCAACGGCACGCCGACTGCAGCCGCTGATGTTCAGATCACACCGCGGTCGACAAAGCTGCAGCGGAGCTCTCTGTCTGTCAGCTGCTGTTGTTATGCGTGACAGAGGCTGATGTTCGTATCGTACAACTGTCAAAGCCATTCTTTATTTATTCTATTACGCCCCTGTAATTATGTATTTGATTATTTTACAGACCGTTTGATGGTTTGGTTCTTCACTTTCATAGTTATTGTCACAGATCCTTAGCATTGTCTCATTACACGTACAGTATATGTGTGTGCTCAGTCTGCCGCTGTGTGTGCGTGTGCGTGTGTGCGTGTGTGCGTGTGTGTGTGTGTGTGTGTGTGAACTGGGTGAAAGTTCACTCTGTTGAATAATGCTGCTGACACCATGGTGCGGGAGTCACCATGCCTGCGGTGTGACTGGATGTATGATCTCACTGTAGTGTCCTGGCCCAAGGGAATACCTGTGAATGTCAGGCAGTAGTGACACCATCAGAGGTGTTGAGCAGCGTGGACGGTCACATAAGCACAGCATGTCACGCTCGGGCTTCTAATCTCCTACTTACTGCTTTTGGATTGTGGACCTGCTGGTCCTGTCTTATACAATCTATGTAGAGTTACACACGTGCACAGACCTGGGTTATTTAAGAACGTGGGCAGGTCACTTCTGAGAATGTGGCTGTGTAATGCTGTTTCATGCAAAGTTGAACGTTCAAAGAACAAGCACGTTTCTGTGTTTACCGTGCAAAACTGTTGAAACAAAGTGGTATTTCTTCTTGATTTGTTAATACTATCGTGGCTCAGGCTGAAGCAGTTTTTTTATAATATGGGATAGATATCTTTTTTGTTAGGGTTTTTTGTTTTAGATCATAAAATGATCAAGTCTTTGCTCAAATGTTTCTAAAAGCTGTTATTGACACATCTCCTTGGCAAAACCTCACACGTACCTATGAATGTAACGGCGCCCCAAGCGTTGACGCCTGGATCCCCCTGGTGTGGTGCTGCTGCAGGTGCTGTCGGTGTGCGTGGAGGAGGAGAACATCATCCCCTACATCACCAACGTGCTGCAGAACCCCGACCTGGCGCTGCGCATGGCCGTGCGCAACAACCTGGCGGGCGCCGAGGAGCTGTTCGCCCGCAAGTTCAACACCCTGTTTGCCGCGGGGAACTACTCCGAGGCGGCCAAGGTGGCGGCCAACGCGCCCAAGGTACCCGCCGCCGCCGGCCTCCGTAGAGCGGCCTCCGTTGAGCGGCCTCCGTTGAGCGGCCTCTGTAGAGCGGCCTCTGTAGAGCGGCCTCTGTAGAGCGGCCTCTGTAGAGCGGCCTCTGTAGAGCGGCCTCCGTAGAGCGGCCTCCGTAGAGCGGCCTCTGTAGAGCGGCCTCCGTAGAGCGGCCTCTGTAGAGCGGCCTCTGTAGAGCGGCCTCCGTAGAGCGGCCTCTGTTGAACGGCCTCTGTAGAGCGGCCTCTGTAGAGCGGCCTCTGTAGAGCGGCCTCTGTAGAGCGGCCTCCGTAGAGCGGCCTCCGTAGAGCGGCCTCTGTAGAGCGGCCCCCTGCTTAATCAGAGCTGCAGACGCCTCGGTCAGGAAACTTCCAGACCGAGGAAGCTAGCTTTTAGGAGTATCCAACCACAAACAAATGCTTCTAAAAATAAATCACCCGCGCTGCTTTAAGTGATACTCTTATTGCACTGTTGGTACAGTCGTCGTAAAAGTGCATTTTGTGGGTGTATCGGGTGTCTTAAGAAGCTTTTGCATTAGGCTGCCAATGAGAACAACAGCGACTTCTCCATTTCACGCCTCTGCACTCTGTGCGTGTGTGTGCGTGTGTGTTTGCAGGGCATCCTGCGTACCCCGGACACCATCCGCCGCTTCCAGAGCGTCCCGGCCCAGCCGGGCCAGACCTCGCCCCTGCTCCAGTACTTTGGCATCCTGCTGGACCAGGGCCAGCTCAACAAGTTTGAGTCCCTGGAGCTGTGCAGGCCGGTGCTGCAGCAGGGCCGCAAGCAGCTGCTGGAGAAGTGGCTCAAGGAAGACAAGGTG
>OMKI01010893.1:0-10343 GCA_900302315.1 Phycis blennoides | reverse complement strand
CTCTCTCTCTCTCTCTCTCTCTCTCTGTCTCTCTCTCTCTCTCTATCTCTCTCTCTCTCTATCTCTCTCTACGTGAGTTGTGTTTGGCTCTATTGGTTTGATGGTGCTACATTCATGTGTGTGTGTGTGTGTGTGTGTGTGTGTGTGTGTAAAACTGCTAAACCCTCCAACAAGGAGCGGAGCAGGACTCATTAACGCTGGCCTGAATGTGTCGCCCCTGAGTCTGGATGAGATGAGAATATGAATGAACGCAAAAGAAAAGCACATGGATTCCTTCATAACATATCCTGCTTCACACACACACACACACACATCTATATATATAGAGAGAGGGAGAGATAAATGACAGCGAGAAAGAGGGCAGTTTTAATTTGCACCCACAGACATGAATTATAGAATTGATAGCATATGAAATGTAATTGGTATTTAAGCACGATGACCACGTACAATGTATGTTAATCGTTTATGCATGCTTTCATCGACAGTATTAAAGACTTTGTCTGACTTTATTCTCCACACAGCAGGTGACCCCTGTCATTTCACTCCCTGAATACAAATGTTTGCTCAATTTGCTCTGCATTTTAAAGTATACTATTCCTTTGAAATTCTCTTTGCATTGCTAGATCCCTTTTTATCACACGGTGTGGTCATTGGATGTATAACTGCAAGATGATATTTATATGTGAATCTTTCATTAGTTCCTGTGTCTACTGAATTTCCAGTGGAATTGTGTTTTATTATGGAAATTGTTTAGAATAGGGTACTTTGTAGATTGCTGACTGTATATAAATAGTGACCAAACGATCGCTCCATAGACAGCAGTGCTGCTTCCCGCCCGTCTCCTGGGCGTGTACAGGCCTACACCCCTTGACCCACAGGACTCATACCGGCGATTTCGTCTTTAGTTCACAGTGTCACCTTGCTAATTCTGAACGTGAATATCTGTTCAATATCTAATATCATTCTAACTTTCATTTGAAATGGCGTTCCCGCTGCATGAGCTGATATTGAGATGTATGATTTACTTTGGATACACCACCACAGCACCACTATGCTGTGATGCATTTGACTTTCAGTTTTGATGTCGGGATGTTCCTGGTGTGCGGTCATTAACAAACCTATTTTACACAGCCTCTCAACAACAAGCATGACTGAGGCTTTTGACCATTTACATCCTGCTCCAAAACTTAAATATTTGTTTTTGTTGTAACTTCTATGCTAGCTGTTCACAGTAGTGTTAGGTTAACGCGATCGCCAGGAAATGTTGTTTTTAGTTTTTGCATTGGAATGGGCAGTAGACCCTTCCAAAAAACCTTTCCCATTAAGCGTTGCTCCAAAAAGGGGCGGATATTTGTCCAGGACAATTTGGTATTAAATTAGTCAGATCACCTAGCCACTATCCCATTCATGTTGCTTATAACATGTTTGCATGGGGAAAAGTCTTATTTTGCATCCGCGTTACTTTTTACCTTTCTTTAGTCATGTTAGCCCTCACTTAGATCAGTTGCACCTTATTTCTGATCCCAGATGTTGTCTCTTTGTCTTTGTTCCCTCAGGCCTATTCATGGTTGCAGAAGGAGATGGGCCCTGAGACCGACCCAGTGGTCATCGTCCGCTTCATAGGCTCCACCCAGGTCTCCATGGACCTTCGCACCCTCCTCCAGAGCATCTGCGAACAGATCGCCATCAACTACCGCTGTCTGATCCATTTCTTGCCCAACAAGATCCAGGAAATGAGGGAGCTCCTGGTCAACCTCCTGGCCGAGTCCTCCTTCCACAAGCCCTTGGTGATCATCCTGGATGCCCTCGAGCAGCTCTCTGATGCGGACGAAGCGCGCAAGCTGTGGTGGTTCCCCGCCCACCTGCCACGGACAGTGCGCATTGTGGTCTCCACCTTGCCCAACAAGCATGGCATCCTGCAGAAGCTCAGGCACCTCATCCATGATGATGGACGTTACGTGGAGCTCGTCCAGCGAGATCGTAAAGTTTGCAGCCAGACACTCAAACAGCAGCTGCTCGGCGTAAAGAGGAAAGTCACGTCGGGGCAGCAGATCTATGTCAATGAGGCCCTTGCAAAATGCACCCTACCCATGTTCGTCAACCTCATCTATAGAGAGGTTGTTCACTGGAGATCCCACAAGGACGTGGACGACAGGTCCCTGTGCTCCACAGTACATGAGAGTATTGAGAAGCTCTTCTATTCCGTGGAGAACAAGCTGGGGCAGCGGTTCGTCTTCAGAGCACTGGGCTACGTCACCATGGCCAAGGCTGGGCTAACAGAGCTGGAGCTGGAAGACATTCTTTCCCTTGATAACATCGTTCTCGGGGACGTCATTGTGGCATCTTACCTAAAGAACCCTCTGAGGATCTCCTATGACTTGATTGCGAGGATCAAGGAAGAGCTGGAGGGATATCTTGTGGAGCGTCAGGTACGCAATGTTACACTCATGGTCTGGGCCAACAGACACCTTCACCTCATCGCTCAGAAGCTATACCTTAGCAATGAGGAGGATGTCCATCAAATGCACAGCCTTCTTGCAGAGTACTTCCTGGGGGCATGGTCAGGAGGCAGGAAGAAAATCTTCACTTATGACAACAACCACTTCACTTCCCTGAATATATCACATCACAAGAACCCACACCAACAGCAATCCCACGAGAAAACATCCTCAGACAAGTATTCCTACGACAGACAGACCCCAGAGCAGCCCTGGGTGTTCCAGTGCAACCTTCTAGAGCCAGACATTTTCTTTGTCAACCATAGGAAGATGACAGAGCTTGTCTACCACCTCACCAGGAGCGGGCGCACAGACGACCTCATGTTTGGAGTGATCATGAACTTCAGCTGGCTCTATACAATGATCAAAATCGGTCAGTTCGAAAAGGCCCTCACGGACATCGACCTGGCCTACAGTTACTCTCAAGAGAAGGAGCTCAAGTTCTTGGCCACCACTCTCCGTAGCATTAAGTTGAAAGTGATGAAGAACCCTGCTTCTTTGTCTGCCGAGCTGCAGCAAAGACTCCTGCCGGTGGTAACCTCCCTTCCAAAGCTGCGGCACCTTCTCCTCGAGTGTGACAAAGATGGTCCCAAGTATTGCTCCATTGTACCGCTGCATTCATCAATGGATGTCACCTACAGCCCAGAGAGGCTGCCCCTTTGCTCCAGCTACATGCAGATCATTGAGATCCTGCCCACTCTCGCCCCAAACATTGTCCTCGTAGCCCTGGAGGATGGGTCCGTAAGCACCTGGGACGTGGAGAGTAGACAACTCCTGAGACAGATCGACACAGCCAGATCTGTCGTGCTTGGCATCCGACTAACCACGGATGAGAAGTACTTGGTAGTAGCGACAACCAAAAACACATTGCTCATCTATGATAATCACAAGTCCTGCCTTCTGTCCGAGGTTGAAATCAAGGGGTCCAAACATGGCGGTGTCGCTGGCGGAGTGGCGTTCATTAATGGTTTCACCTTGTCGAGCCATCATGCCTTGGCCTGGCTTGAGGCCAGCAAAGATGTCAATGTAATTGACCTGCTTTATGGTTGGCCGCTCTACCAGTTCCACTGCTGGTATGAGGTCACCTGTGTGCAATGCTCTCCTGATGGGATGTATGCCTTCTGTGGTCAGTACCTTAACAGTGCGACCATCTTTCATCTAGGGAATGGTGATAAGCTGGCCACAGTGACATCTGAATTTTCCGGGGGCTTTGTCAAGTCCATCCTTGTTCTTGATACCATCAACCAGATGGTGATGGTTGACAACGAAGGCAGTCTTTCGGTGTGGAACACCAAAGACATCAATAACCCAAGGTTGATGGAAGATTACGATTGTCGAGGGGATGAGAGCGAAGTTGTGAGCATTGAGTTATCTGAGGACCAGCGATCTATTCTCATTTGCAAGTCCATGAGCATTGAGGTCCTGGACACAAAGTTATGGAAGATGGTGGAGAAGTTCAAAGCCAAACGTACAGAGCTTTTTGTGGCCGCTGTGCTCTCCAAGAATGGCCAAAGTATTGTGGCCTCCATGGAGAACACCTCCTCCATCTTTGTTTGGCGGAGAGACAGTGGACAATGCATGGCCAGTCTGATCGAGATCTCAGGGGCTATTGTCAAACTAATCAAGTCCACTCACCACAATCTGCTCCTCTCTGTAGCCAGTAGCGGAGTGCTCTCCATCTGGGACATTGACATCATCACAGCCATGTCCAACATCGACAAAACAGGAAAGAAGATCCAGACATTGCAGTTGTCTGGTAGGGAAGACTATGTGTTTACCATGGATGGTTCAGAAGCCATCCACAAGTGGAATTTCAACACAGGCTTCATCGAAACTGTCTTCAAGCACGAGGGTATCGTGGAGAATTGTGTCCTGACCTCCTCAGGGGATCTCATGGTTACCTCAGACGACAAGTGCTGTCAATATATTTGGCAGACCAGCACTGGAGAGAATATCTTCCGCATCAATGGGCAGAAAATTTCTCAGCTCCTGATTACTCACAATGACCAGTTTGTTGTGTCACTCTGTGAGCAGAACGCTTCCAGGGTGTGGAGGCTTGCGACCGGGCATAAAGTCTGCAACATTTTAGTCACCCTCCAAAATGCACTGATCACCACTGCCAACACTTTCCTTGTGGGAACTACAAAAAACAAGCTTCTTGCCGTCAGCCTTTGGTCAGGCAGCGTTTCAAAGAAGTTTGTCTGTGACGATGGCATCACCATCATCAACTTCAAGCTCATTCCCGACTGTCCTGATTGTGTGGTGTTCATAACATCTACAGAGACTGTCTTCATTTGGAGCGTTGCAGATGAATCCGTCTGCCGGAGGGTCCAGTTGCCAACCAACTTCCTTAAGAACCTAGAAGACTTCCAGATTTCACCAAATGGAAAATTAGGTATTGTCTCCAAGGGCGATGAAAACATCAACGTCCTGGATCTTCACAGTGGGAAACTGAGACTGGTCCATGCCGCCGGCATAATATGGCGACAGAAACTGTCACGAGATGGCCGATACCTGGTCTACGTCTGCTTCCATAACAGTGATGAGGACGATGAAGCTGGTGTGGTCTCCAACCTGATAGTGATGCGCTTGGCAGACGGCAAAAGCATAGGCACATGTTCGCTTTACAAGACGCCCACTTATCTCTGCCTTTCCCAGCGGGCGCTCAACATCATCATCGGCTTCGAGGATGGCAGCATTGGCACTTATACGGTTGTGGACCGAGTGGATGCCGCACTCAAGATCAAGATTGCCACCTCTAACAGCCGACAGATAGTCAACAACGCTTCACAGAAAGTGCGCCCCAAGTGTGGGAACCATTCGTTTAAGACGATCGCTGACTGCATCTGGAGGGAGTCCACAGAGGTCTTCTCGAGGGACAGTCCCATCAACGTGTCGGATTCCGGCGAGGCCGAGACCATTGCACCCGCCAAGAAGAGCGAATTGCTGCAGTGAAGAGATAGATATGGAGTGAGGGATGAGATGAGTGTGAAGGTAGCTGGAGTGGTGGGGTTCCCTGTTTACAGCCAAGTATGTCAGCTGCAGATTTTCAGCCCACTGGGTAGTTTCTGGGTTGAACACAATTACCGCTGCACTTGTCATGTACTGCTTAACTTCCAAGTTGATGTGATTATATTTGTTTGTTTAACACTTGAAGACTGTTAAATTGAATATTGCTTTTGTTTTGTTTATATCTTTTGAAAATAAGGGAAAGGAAAAATCTATATTGTTTGTGGTATCAATTTGCCATTTTGTGTCCTTTCAGCATTTGAAGTTATGATTCAAATGTCCTGGCTAAACATTTCCAAAGCCATTCCAGTGAATTCCACCATTCTCCTTTGTACATTTTGATCTAGTTCACGTTGTGCACATTAAGCCATAATGTGGTCACCACAGGTATATTTAAGTTTGTATGTTCGTATTTACATAAATTGGTACTGTACAAAAAGAAGAACAATTAATACTTGTACATATCTCTTAATGGCTGCTGCAGTTTTGTGCAACTCCTTAAAATTGTTATGTTGTGCTTAATGCAATCAAAGTGAGTGCCTGGAATACAAATGTTATTTTATGTGCAGATTAGATT
Source organism: Phycis blennoides (assembly GCA_900302315.1). Taxonomy (NCBI): domain Eukaryota; kingdom Metazoa; phylum Chordata; class Actinopteri; order Gadiformes; family Phycidae; genus Phycis; species Phycis blennoides. Next base: position 4,259 of record OMKI01010893.1, on the reverse strand, counting down.
ACAAGAATTATGAAAATGCAGGGAATTTGTAAACACAACATACACAAAGCCTACTCAGAACAAAAGACATGATTCATCATGGTAAAATTAAAACAGAAATGATCATTCTATTGAAAAATAATTCCAAAAGTGTTGATGGATTTTTTTTCCTATGATCATTATCGATTAATTATTTGCTCACATTTACATATGAAAGAGGAAGTACCTGCATTTTCCAAGTCCATGAATTGACGTATGGTAAAGTTGAGAATACAAAGCAGCATACCACATATGCATTCATGCCTTAACCAATGTACTTACTTTAGAATGAGCAATGGATTTGGTTTGGTATTAAATGTATTTAGTAGAAGAGGTCAGAGTACTGTCTTGAATATATTTGCCACAGTCCATTCATTCAGTCAGAAAAGTGACTTTATGTTCACTTTGACTTCATATGAAATATAAAGTGATCTCGAAAAAAGTGTGAAATCTCTCTCTCTCTCTCTCTCTCTCTCTCTCTCTGTCAAACACTCACTCTCTTTTCATGTGAACATAGACACCTTTACACATCCACATATGTAGAGATTAGCATTTTTAAATGTCATGAATTGGCATGAAAAAGGTAAAAAAAATAAAATAAAATAAAAAGGTTTAATGTGACAACATTTGTGGAATAGGTCATGGTTGCTGAAGCTGTATCTTGCTAGTACTAGCATGTATGCTAACTTGTTTTGGATGTTTAGTTCTACATTGAGAAATATTGATAATCATACATTACAGTCTGGTGTATTAGTTCCAATTCATATAAAAAACAAAACTTATTCAGTCAATGATCACAAACCTGTATCACTTTTACATGTACTGTTAAAGGGCTAATGTGTCTAATATTGTATGTTTACCTCGGTTTTTTCCTCTGGCCCACTTTTGATCTTTTGAGAACTGTAGCATTATTGAGTTTTAAATTGACTTCATTTCTTTTCAAAATCGATTTTATAAATTGAGAAATAGCATTCCTTGTATTTGCCAAAGTTGTCCTTTAAGTTTGGTGTTTTCGATTTCTTGACCGATGTGCAATATGGTTTGAAGGCCTGTTGAGCAAATTATCTCAGTGTTACAACGTGGTTACGTTTAAAATAAATATATGATAGAGAAAATGTTTTATCTTTGCTATGGAGTTTATCTGAGTCCTCATAAGATATATTGGAATGCCAACTGAAGAGTATATTTGAATGTGTCCATATGAAAGCCAGTCACGCTATTACTATATGTTATGTAACTTGAATGACTTTTAATAACTTCAATGTTTGCGACTCCTAGTTGACATACTGGTAATGAATGTTTCTATAGTATTCTTTGTATTGTCCAGACTGATCTACCTGTTTAGAGATTTATATTTTCATAAATGTTGTACTTATATTTTGTTACAGAGTTGTTTAACTGGAATTCTAACAGAAAAGAAAAACGTAGCTCCGAAGCAATATGAACTAGTGTGTATGCATTGTTTGTATGAAGCCTTTTAATGTAATAAAATGGTTAATTTCTTTGCCTCCTGGACTTGTTTGAACGTAGAGATAGGACTTGTTTGAACATAGAGGGCTATGGTGGGCAGCAGACAAACTCTGGCAACGCTCAGTCAGCTGTGCTGACGCTGTAGCCGACCTTTGACCTTTGAACTTTTACTCTCATCTGGTCTGCCCTCAAGGCTCAGTTGTTGCTCAGTTGCACATCCTTTGCATGGAGTCTAATATTTACTTCAACAAAACTGCCCTATCTGATCATACTAAATAAATTTTGAACAAAAAATTGAACTCATAATACTAATATATAATACAGCACATACAGAACAGAACAGAGACAGCTTGATAGTCTAGAGGTGGTTAGGGTGTTATTGATTCCCAGCCTAAAGGTTTGATACCTCTTGGAATATAGAGCAATATACTCAACCACTATCCCCCATTAATGGCATGTATTTGAAATTCACTGTAAGTGTCTTTGGGAAAAAGCATCTCTTAAAATAATAAATAGTAAGTCTGACAACAGAGGGTAAATGCTGCTGTGGTTAAGACCACCATAACCCTCCCCCCTTGCGTTATTAAAACCTGTGTTCTAAAGTCGTACGGGTGCCTCAAAAATGTGCCATACTGTATAACATGGTCAAATTAAATACATCTATAATGTATCTTTGCTGGCCAACGTCTGTGTGCATGAGTGTGTATGTGTGTGTTTGTTTGTGTGTGTGTGCGTGTGTGCTTCTTCTCGGGGATAAGCATTATGGCTAATCCACAGAGTGCTGCTGTTGACAGCCTCATATTGAGACACACACACAGACTCCTGAAACACACACACACACACACACACACACAAACACACATGGCGTTAGTGAGGAGGAGCAGTAGAGGATGATTTGAGTAATTGCTCTTCCTTTGCAGAGCATGGAACAGCCAGACAAGCGTGGTGGATATTTTCCCAACACGGGCTGACAATGTCATTATAATTAGGCCATGCATGTGCAGATCACCTGCCTTTCTTACCCAGCTCACACACATAGACACACAGCACACACACACACAGAAACATAATACACTTAGTACATACGCACAGAAACACAGAAACCTACTGACTGACGCACTGACTCACTTAAACAGATACACACATGCAAATACCCACTACACATACACATTACACAGACATTCACTCTTGCACACACACACATGCAAACAAATCAGGGATAGTATTGCAATTGGCCAATAAAGTCTTGAAGGTAAAAAAAACAAAACAATAAAGTAGCTTAGGGCTACCATTTAAATTTCCCAGCGGTGTCTATGTGTTTGTATTTATGTCCATGTGACTGTATTGTGTATTCTGCTGTCACCATGGCAACAGCAGCTCTGGAGCAGAGCCAGGCGAGGGGATGGTACCTTGGGCCGTTGGGTGGAGGCGGACAGTAAGGGGCTGACACACCCGCAGCAACACAGGCAGCTGTAATGGAGCAGGAGGACCTTATGAAGGACACGTGGCCCTGTGTGTGTGTACAGTAGGTTGGTACAGTATGACTCGTTCTGTTGTTTGCATACGCTCACCCTCTCGTGGGTTTTTTCCATTCCACCATCTGAACAACGAAACAATTTTTTTTTTGTGAAATCATTTTGATAAAGTTTGTAAACTCCCTCACTGGACAGACACAAGGGCTAAATGTATCTACCTATCTAGCTGTCCATCCATATATGTATTTGTTATGTTCAATAACTCACGGACCACGTCGTCTTTCCTTACTGCCGTTTATTTGCGCTCAGCACATCACAGGTAACACAACACTTCTTCATAACCACACTAGGGGCGCTGCCGTAAAAACCCTGCTGTGTACTGTCGTGACTACTGCCACACATGTGTGGCTCATACAGTGTGTGTGTGTGTGTGTGTGTGTGTGTGTGTGTGTGTGTGTGTCATACACAACATTTTCCCCCCTCCCACAGGAAACCCCAGAACCCCAACATGTTGTGCGTGAACTCGAACTCACAACCTAACTAGGTAAACTGGTAGACTGCCAGTTACCAGCATAGCCATGTGGAGTATTCTGCCACGTGACAGGCTATGCTCAGAACGCTAATCACGAATGTCAAAAGTCCGTGACATAGTCTTCGAGGTACCTCGGCCTGACCCGGGCCCGGGCCAAGCGGGCGTCAGGATCCGCCAGAGGTTCCGCCTGCTCAGGCGGGCGCCCGACAGGAGCCGGTGGCTGCTCAGCAGGAAGATCAAAATCCACAGCCGCAAAGTCCAAGTCTGCTTCAGCCCCTGGGTTCAGGACAACAGGCGGCGCCACCTTTCGAAGCCGGCTTGCGTGCCACCGTGATCCGTCAGTCAGGCGAAAGGTGGCAGGCCCCAGCTGATCAGTGACTTGCATCGGCATGGACCAGAAGGAGAGTAGCTTGTGGTGTCGACTGGGCCGACGAACCCGGACCCAGTCTAGAACTGTGAAGGGAGGCGGTCTCACCCTCCGTCTCTTGTCAAACCGCTGTTTCATGCGGCACTGGCGATCTGCGATCCTGTTGCTCTGGTGGGGCGTTGCTGCTGGTGCAGCGACCACAGGAGGCCGCAGCCGGTCCAGGGGAAGCTGCAGCTCACGCCCCATCATCAAAAGGGCCGGAGAGCTGCCTGTAGTGGAGTGTGGCGTTGCACGGTAGTGCAGTAGAGTGCTAAGTAAGGCCGCCGAGAAGGGAAGGCCATCCGCCAGGTGTGCCCTGATACCGTTTTTTAGCGTCTGGTTCAACCGTTCCACCCCC
>OMKI01010883.1:5898-16158 GCA_900302315.1 Phycis blennoides | reverse complement strand
CTGTATTTCCCACTTACTTTGTCTTGTTTATAACACACACACACACACACATATTCATACATTCATACACCCATCATAATCATAAACACATGCCTATACAACCCCAAAACGCTTTTTCAACTCTGTAAAGCCTTTCATGCATCATGCACAAACTATGTGTCTGAGCTTCCAAATATCTGCCAGAAAGCATCAGCTTAACCCAGAGCAGTTTGCCCATCGCCGAGCCAAAGTGGTCATTACGGCGGCTACAACAGTAGTACAAAAAAAGGAAGGGATATGTGTAAATGAGACCACCTGTTAGTTAATCTGTGCCCCCCGCCCGAGGTTCTGCCGAACAGCTTACCTGCTTCCAGGACGTGGTCCGCGGGCAGTCTGTGAACAATTCACCCAGGGCTTTGGATGCTTAACCACCTCGTTAATGAAATGAAACATAACTCATCAACCGTAGAGACACACCAGGACAATAACAACCATACAACCGTGAGTTCCAACCAACGTCGTTGTGAGTGGTGAGTGTAACGGCACTGGAACTTTTAACCATCAATGAATACCGCTGCGTTAAAATGTGTTTCCAATAACCAAGTAGTAAATTAATGGCCGTAGGCTGTTAACTTATCGGAATCACTCATTCCGACAAAATGTCTGTCAACCCAGCTCTTATCTGCACGGTAAATGGAAACATGCAAATGTATGTACGTGATACCAAGTAGCTGGCCGTGCCACAACGTGTGGACCTCCGCAAAGGAGCGAGCCGGGGGAAAATGTTGATGTGTTGCTTGGCGACCGTCCAGTCGGTTTGGTGGAGCCAAATAAATGATTACATGAACAAATACTTAACAGTAATACGAATCAACGGCGCTGGTGGAACTTGCATAGAAGTGACATCACACCCGAGGTTGTGCTGTCGTTGTGTACATCCGCAAGGCCGTGGTTGTCTTTGGCACCGGGTCTGCGGCGTCGTACCTATGACCGAATCACCGCCGTGCTAATATTCAGTATCACAACACTCCCTCTTGTGTGATATTGCTTAAACAGCAGCAGACCACTGCCACGTTTTTTTCTACGGTTCTGGGAAAAATCGCAGTGTTCACAACGCTGTTTCCACTGCTGCCGTATTGTAGACAGTGGAACAGAAGCATCAGTTATGATGGTGTTTTCTCTTTCTTGTTCAAAGAATGCTTTGCTGTTATGGGGAAAGATTATCTATGATATTCAACTTCTTGCACTGGAATGTATGTGGGGGGAAAAAAAGTGTGTAGAAATAAGTCAAAAACCTGAGCTTGGCACAAATAGTGTCTCCACTTTGTACTTGAAATGAGTGTGTATGTAAGGGTCACACCCAGACACTAGAGAAGTCTTTTTTTCTTCAATGGGTGAAGAAGCAAAAAAACTGATGAACAGTGTCTTTTTGTAGGTCAAAGTTCCCCAAACACGAGCCTTAATATTCAACGGTTTACTCTCTGAACTCCCTCTATGGGTGGTGGATGAATCACTCATGCAGTCGTCTCACAGAGTAATAGATAAAATAAATAAACCCATGGTTTCTCCACTTGTTTTTTTACTGTCAGGCAAAAGCCAAGGGGGGGTAATTTGCCTCGCTTCTTTACACTTTGAACCAATTCCCCTTCACCTGAGTGGTTAGCTTGTTAGATGATGATTATTAGGTAGGTCAACAAAGAGGGCAGGCCTCCTGCCTGCCGTGACCTCGACTCTCTGATGTGTTGGACGCTGTAGGACTACGCCTTTGATCAAAACCGCTCACCTTTGCTTTGTCATTCTCAGTATCCATGGTATTTTGCTTACACTCTCTACTCTTTCACAAAGTAGTTGTAGTAGTAGTCGTAGAAGTGTTAGTAGGCCTAGTCGTAGTGGTAGTCGGGACCGTTTTAGTTCTCGCGGTCATTATTGTCATTGGTCAATTGGTGATGTTTTTATGATCGTCCTGCTGACTCTTGCTGTCGGTGCCAGCAAACTCATAGTTCACATTAAATGACGTAAAAATGTGAATGAAGTATTACATGAACATACTATTGTTATATTATCACAATTAATTTTGTGTTGGCTATTGCAATCTCAATTGCCTTGCTGCACAGGTGACTGTAACACTTCTTTAGAGTATGTTTTCTGATGGTTACCAGTGCGGAGGTGGGCGTGTTGCTGCCTTGGCATATTCAAGGGTATGTCAGGACCTTAGAGAATGTTACATTGATTAACGGTTATATGAATGTCACTTGTTTCGACTTGATTTAACTCGTGCTCCGGTGTGATCTCCAGCCCAATGAAATACTGTAAGAGCAGCTGTCACGTGAGTACAGAAGAGTACTGTATATATATATACTGTACTTTAGCATCATGTACTGTATTCTATAGTCCTGTGCTTTTCTGTGTTTATTGTATGTATGTCTCTGTCCTGTTTCTTTTGAAATGTGCCAGTGTTATTTACATTAAATCAGATATTGGATGCATCACCCTGCTTACAGATGACAAATACATGTGTACACATGTACACGTCTAGATAGAAATCAGGGCCCTGTTTGGCACACAGGCCATGACTTTGCCAAAACTGCACTTGCTTGTCAAAATGTCTGTCCTTCAGTGTCACCAAGCCAAATCCCTATGCAGTGCAAATAATGTTTATATTGTTTATTCATTTATCTGTCAGCTGGTGATGTGGGGTTTTGTTATCCAGACATGGAATCATGCCTGGGTTGACTTGATATCTTTCCGCCATGTTCAAACGTGTCGATGAAGAATGCCACTTCTTTGACGTCTTTAACCATTTAAATGCATAATAGCATGCTGTCGACGTCGTCAGAGCCAAGGGCAATGTATACTTTCTTCGGAAGAGTCTAGATACGTCTGGTACCTCAAAAGGACCAAATACAGAAAAGTCCAAGGGGGGTACAAAATATGGCCTTTGCAGTGGACTGTTGGACTTGTTTCTTGTTTGTTTCTTTTTAGTTTCATGTGGGTAACAATGGGCAGAGTATGCAAACTCACCCAGGATAAGGAGACCTGTGTGTGTGTGTGTGTGTGTGTGTGTGTGTGTGTGTGTGTGTGTGTGTGTGTGTGTGTGTGTGTGTGTGTGTGTGTGTGTGTGTCTGTGTATGTGTGTGTGTGTGTGTGTGTGTGTGTGTGTGTGGGGGGGGGGGGTGTGTGTGTGCGTGTGTGTGTGTGTCTGTGCAATTTTTGCGGCAAATTGTGAATTCTAATAAGGTCTTGTGATTATAAAGGTTGACACCCAGTGGTGCCAATTAATATGCTTTACATCACATAGGCCACCTCAGGCAACAACAGTATTTTGCTTAATGTTAGCTGTGGTGTGAGGCTGAATTCAGCACGTTGACGACCACCCCGAGGCAGAAACACAGCCTTGCCTATGAATAACGACACCATTGATCTGTAAAATAATTTAACCCACCGCAAATTAGTTTTCATAGCAGCAACTGTAGGTTGCTTTACTAATATTGATGGCATATTATCTTCACCTTTGGTGCATATTAACGGTATGACATTTAAAAATGTGCTACATCGTTATTCAGTGGGGCGTAATTGTAGGTCATTTAGGTGCTCAGGGTTTCAAGTACTCACATTCATAATGTCACAAAATTAAGCTGCCATTTTTCCTGTTAATGATGCATCCGAAATAATTGTCAGGGGGAGTAACCACACCAACATGGCCACCCCAAGCCCTTATATGCTAAATGTATAAGCCTGGCCCACGTGTTTTGCCGTTCTCCACTAACATCTGGAATGCAGCCGGAGCTGAGGGCCCAACCCCCAGCCCTTCCTCTGTCAGGACCCCATACCTCCACCCCCAGCCCCTCTACACACCAGCAAGACCTGTGGACAGCTCAACACTCTGTTGCTCTACTTGAATGCGACTCAGTTTGGAATTAGCAAGGATGGTTCAGATTAATCAAGCTCTTCTCTAATTAATTGTACCTTTTGTTGCCATTGGATTCTCAACAAAATACCAACTGTATATTTAATACGCAGTGTGTATGTGCAATATTTGATCGTCCATATCAGCAAGATCAGAAACTCAAGTGGATTGTTGTTCATATCTTTTTATCCTAGTTTGAAAAGCTTGTAGCTAAACAATATCTATACTCGTACATGTATATTCATCATCTAAACTTCGACCACACACAATTCATTTCCTTATCTTCTGCCAAACTCTGGACCAAACCCACCTTGTTCTGGCTGTCCCTCTCAGGGCTTAAAATAGCAGTTAATAGCAGTGGTCGTTAATATTTCAAGAGCACCTTTTTTTTTCCACCTGCCATTAGACTTCACGCACACTCTGTAGGAATGGCCTTCGTCTCAGCCAACTGGGTGGATGCTGAAGAAAAATATCTCAACCCTCACCCACCGCACCATTCAGTCGTACACATACAGGTAATGTACACTTATGTAGGCATATATGCACCTCAATAAGATCTCTGTTCAGAATAATAACCCCCGCCCACCCCGACACAGACTTCCCATAGCAATGCTTCTCCTGCGGTCTCCTCCCACTCTCCGCACCCCCGGTCTGCCTCCCTCTCGCCTTCCCAGACAGCCTTGTTAGCATGTCTGACGCTCTGTGCATCTGCCAACAGGGACATAATAATAAATACATAACTGACTGAAGATGCAGCCTTCAAAACGGGTCACGTGTCTGGTTTTCCCTTGGCCGCTAGCTGTGACTTCAGTGACTCTCGTCTCCTTCTCTGTTTATTTATAAACCGTATACTTTTTTTGCCTTTCAAATTTCTTTTGAGTTTGCATGGCAAAGCTTTTGGTTGTAGTTATGTGTAACTGTTGTGGAAAGGAACCGAAGTCAAATGAGTAAATACTTGCACCCCCTCAAAAGCTGAGAAATAAGGCTTAGCCGTGGACTAAATCGTCTACTCTCTATTCTATTCTATTCCCATATGTCTACTAGAGCAGTCAGATATTTTGTGCTCTTTTTGTATGATATAGTGAGTCTGGGAACTTCATCATAGTTTAGGGGCCAGGAAACTGTCAAGAGTGCGGTGCTGACTTTCTAAGAACCCCGGGAAGAGAGTGCCACTTGTTAGAAGTGGAGGACGTCTACAGAGCTCCACCTGTTAGTGGAGGAGGACATCTTGTGGTGAGAGTCCAGATGAAGATGAGATAATACTTCATAACAATTGTATCCATTGCTTAGGAATCAGATACATGATACATGATTAATTCATGTCATTGATTGCTGTTTTTTGCTGTTTAGTTCATTGATATTACGTTATAAAATTATAAGTTAATAAACATAATTGTGAATGGCCTACAAAGTAAATCTTTATTCATTATTTATTCTATGATGTCTATGTACATATTAACATATACTATAGACATAGTGTCCTGCTTCTGTTTTAAGTTATTATGCCGACTATGTAGGCTGTGTCAGTGATATTTTTTCTAATATGAGGCCAAATCCATGAAGTGTATAATTTGTGTACCATGTAATTTACTGCCATCAAGTGGAACAAACTGGGCAGAAATGGAATCAAATATTCATAAGCATGTTTTAATTAGTGTATAATCCCATAAAGATACGAACAGTTGAGTTTTTGTGACCTTGGAATGAGCCCTTTATATCTACACAGGGAGCGGGTGGATGTTGCACCACCATGTTTGTCCAGTAGCCCAGAACGGATGAACAGACAAACGGCTCCAGAGAGAACAGGTTTTGGGTGAAGGGTTCTAGGAAGGAGAGGGCGTGTAAGCATCCTAGAGGCTTAACCCTCTCTTCCACCATCAACATCAACCACTGGCAAGACTGAGCTCACTCTCTCTATATAACACACACCGTGGCATAACACACAAGTGTCTGTAGAGCTTAAACCCTCTCTCGACTGCGGACTTCAAAATCCTCATCATTTTGGAAGTATCTACTCACACCCTACACAATGCACAGAACAGGCCAGAACAGGAGGGGTGACGGGGGGTTGCAATCTGCAGCCTCACCGCTAACCGATAGTGGACACCTTAGTTCTACACACTGGCCCAAAGGTATCCTTTGCTTGGTTGATGCAGGCTTAAGGGTTGGGTGGCCGTGGTCGGGGATGCCAGACATGACCCCGAGAGCTGCTCTTTTTGTGGGCTAGGGACTAACAACCTTTTAACAAAACAATTGACAAAACAGAACATATAAATGTGTATGATTTTTATTAGTATGTTTCAGTATGTTTAGTATGTTTACTTTCAACAATTCCAAATAAGATATGGCGGTTTTAACTAGAAACACTTGATATAAACATACATAAATACATAAACAACAACAAACTTGACTCAAGACTCAACCAAAGGGAACTCCACCCCAAAACCACCAACTCATGTGACCCAGAGACAGGGGGCGGGGCTCTCGCTGTTGCCCATAGTGATCTTCTGCTCCCGTTGAATCACGTCTGGAGGTCGAGACAGTGAGACAGAAGGGAGGGTGCCACCTGTCCTGCACCATGGCCTACCAACAGAAACTGGCCGAGAAACTCATCATTCTCAATGAGAGAGGAAACGGCGTGCTGGTGCGACTGAACTACATCAAGAAGGTGAGGAAGCGAGGGCAAGCTTTCGTTTCACAAGTAGCAGTGGAGCAGCAGAGCAGCAGAGCTTGAGAATGAGGAACTTGGTGGCGTGTCCGGTGCATAGCCTGTCCTTTTCATGGAATTTGAGAAAAACCATCAACAGCTGCCCACGGTTTGAGTAAAATACAATGGCAGAGGGATAAAAGCCGAACCTTAACCCTACAATACTGTATCCTAATGTTTAGTAATCCACACGAAACTTTTGTTTACAATGTTCTGATCAACCAAACGCTGGCAGAGTTGCCTAAACCCCTTTTTTATTATTGATGGTGAGAAATATGGACTATACTTACTTTAATACTTTGAATATATGATATGAAATGTAATGATACCAGTGTTTCTAGCAAGCGTTATGCGTACTTTTTCCTCTTTCTGCGTCTGTACAGTGACGACCACAGAGGAGGAAACAGTTTGCAGGAAGTCAGTCTGAGCTGCCTGTCGCTCTGAGAACTCAGCGAAGTCTGTCACCCTGAAACTTGGAACTGATCGCCGTCATGTGTCTTGCTTCAGACATGACACGATTATTAATAGCACTAAGTGAAATACTGCGACGTGAGCTTGATATTGTATTGGACACGTCAGCCTGAGACACAATGCATGGTTGGTCCTCGGGGGAAAATTGTGTTATTTCGATTTTTTTGTTCTTGGAAATGGCAGACATGATGTGGACATGTCATGATGACCGACGGGAGCAACACACGCCATGTCATGAAACCTCCTGCTGGTGAATTAGTGCTAAATTCCCCAGACTGTTGTGACTGACACCCTTTGCTCCCCTGCTGCCCCAGATATGCTCAGACCCAAAGCTGAGGCCCTCCCTCCTGACAGACAAAGTCATGGAACCCGCAGTCAAATACATTAACAAGAAATTCCCCACTATTGACTTCAGAGGAAACAATGTGAGTATAGTTTCCTATTGTATATATATATATATATATATATATATATATATATATATATATATATATAGTTGCTGTGCAACTGATTTCTTTGTTACATGTTGCAACAATGACACTGGGTGACAATTGAAGAGCCGTGCTGTCTTTTAGACACTGCAGCATTTAATGGCCTTAGCACTTATGCACTGGACCAAAGATTGGTTATCTTATTAAGATGGATTTCACATTTCAATTAATTCATCACTAATAAGGCTTTTGAATGCCGTCTTTTAAGCACATCAGCATTCAACAGCCATAGCACTCATGCATTGCGCAATCGTTCGCTATCTTATTAAGATAGATTTCACATTTCAATTAATTAATAATTAATATGGGCCACTTCAAATTCCAAGCCATACCACTCCTTCTTGACTTTGTAAAGGAGCCATGCTAGCAGCCCCTGGTCAGACCATCTGCCAAATAACAAAACTATGCAAATGTGGCATCTGGAGGCATGCACCATCGTAACACGTGTTGTCATGACTGTTTACCACAGCAACATCTCACCGGCATCCAGAGACAGAAGTCTGAAGTGTTGGCAGCTGCTTCCAGTTACTATGATTCTTTCCTGGACCTCATGGAATTCAGGGTGAATATTCTCTATGTTATTTATTTATTTTTGTATTCCTCTCTTTCTCTCTCAATTCATTTGCATATAGAGTGCCGTTTTCCAACGTAGGAAAATAACGACTCTTGGCACATCAGGAACATTTCAGTTATGCATCCATTTATTACCCCGTTGTTATTTTCTCTTTTAATCGAAGTCAAAGCAGGTCAAGGCATCCCTGAAAAGCTGTGAGATTGGAAATCATAAAATCAATTTGACTTGTGACACTGTTTCGAGGGATTACAATGACAGTGGTTTTAACGAGAATGAAGACACAATTAAAACGCGGATGGCTAATCACATTGCGGATTCAAATGCGCCACTGCTCGTTTCTTCTGTTGTCGCTGTTTCGTATTGAAAACTCAAATCTTCCTTTTCAGGACCACGTCTATGAGTTGCTCAACACAATAGATGCCGGCCAGTGCTTCTTCGACATTGTGAGTGCTGATTGGCTGCTTTGCTCCCCGTTGAACACATTCAACACAACCCATTCATAGATCTTGCCGTGGGAACATGATCCACTCTTTTAAGTGTTGTTCAGTGGGAACTGAACCTATTTCGAGCCTTATCAACAAAAAAACCCAATCCTATCACCTTAATCACTTTTCAATGTTCACTGTTGTCTTCAGTCCATCAACTTTGACTTCACCAAGTGCTACTTGGACCTGATCACCAGCTACACCTCTGTGATCATAATGCTGTCTCGCGTGGATGACAAGAAGGCGCTGGTCGGCATGTACAACTGTGCCTACGAGATGACCAACGGCACCTGGTAAGAAGACGACAACTGCTCTGTTTGATTGTGATCGGTAGTTAGGAAGGCCGCGAGTGGTGAAGTTTGGAGGGAGGTGGGTCGGCATTCCAATTATGAGCCCAATTATGCACATTGCAATGACAACTCTGAGCTAGATGCTCCTCTGCTCATCTGTACGTCACAGGGTGAACAGGGAACGTCCAAAAGGGGCTGCAAAGAACTGAAAGGTCGCACTGCAAAACGTTTTGCCGTTGCGGTGTCCTTCAGTGTGGCTACCCCCTCTGGCTTTTTTTTTTTTAGGCTCGCGTGTGCGTCCGTCTGTTCACACCTTCGTATCGCTTGTGTTCTCCTGTGGATGACTTTGCTGTGTGTTTGTGCTGAACTGCGCAGTGACTCGTCCTACCCGCGGCTCAGCCAGATGTTCCTCGAGTACGAGCAGCCCTGGAAGAAGCTCATCGAGGACTTTGGGCCTCACACGCGGGTAGGCCTCCTCCCCCGTACCGTTCCCCCTCTGCCTTTACCCCGGACGCATGCACTCTGAGGGCGAGGGACTCCTTTCGCACCGGGTCTAAGAACTTGTGTTGTGAGTTATGTTAGTCGTACTACAACTTTGGCTGCTAGCTACAAGGTCTCATTTGTCAGAGATGTATTTGATCTCGTGGGACTCAATGGGATTAGAATATAAGATGCAATAAAAAGAATACAAAATAAAACCCACCTCGTCTCTGTGATCTTACCCGGCTGAGAAAAGCGCATCCATGATGTAGTCATGCAGTGTTCTCTTTCCCTCTCTTCCTTCTGTCTTTCTGTCTTTCACTATATGCTCACTATATGCTCGATGGAGTCTCTCAATCGATATGATATGTCTGTGCATCATTCTATTATGTATTGTGATTTACGTGCTGTTGATGATTCTCTCTCTCTCTCTCTCTCTCTCTCTCTCTCTCTCTCTCTCTCCCTGGCAGCTGGTGACAGCGGCGGTGCTGTCTCTACAGCTGGTGTACCCACGGCGTAACCTGGGCGCGGAGCAGTGGCGCCGGGCCCAGCTCCTCAGCCTGCTCAGCGCCCCCGCCACGCTGCTGGACCCCGCCCACTGTGACACTGTGAGTGTGGGGCCCTACGTTGCCCTCCTGCCTCTGCCTCTGTGGGGGGGGGTTTGTACTCAAGGAAACACCCCAACGCCCTGCTTCAGCTTCCCGCCGCCGCCCCCGCTGTCAAACTTTAAAGGACAGTGAACCCCTCTGACTCCTGGCCTTTAAAAATAATATTTCTGGTTCTCGGATTCATTCTGGTTCTCTGACCCCCCCCCCCCCCCCCCCCCCCCCCCCCCCCCCCCCCTTTTTCCCCCCCCCCCCAAAACCCCCCCCCAAC
>OMKI01010860.1:3526-14606 GCA_900302315.1 Phycis blennoides | reverse complement strand
TTTCAATTTCATGTAGATTTTCATCCTATGAATGAAACCTTTTCTGCCCAAGTGCTGGCAGATTATTTAGTGTGTGTGTGTGTGTGTGTGTGTGTGTGTGTGTGTGTGTGTGTGTGTGTGTGTGTGTGTGTGTGTGTGTGTGTGTGTGTGTGTGTGTGTGTGTGTGTGTGTGTGTGTGTGTGTGTGTGTGTGTGTGTGTGTGTGTGTGTGTGTGTGTGTGTGTGTGTGTGTGTGTGTGTGTGTGTGTGTGTGTGTGTGTGTGTGTGTGTGTGTGTGTGTGTGTGTGTGTGTGTGTGTGTGAGCAATGGTCAAAGATACACAATCGTACACAAAAGTAATGTGTTGACTTAAATGGACTAATTCAAGTAGATCTGCAGATAATCTGAGCTTTGCGTGGAGTTATTAGCCGCCCTGGTCAGATAACATCCTGTGTTTCTCATCGTGCCATCACTCCTCCTGCTCAGCAGGTTCTGAAGCCTCCCAGCTGTTCGTCCTTCAGTGTTATTGAAATGACTGTTGGTAGTTTATCAGTCACTGTGGCTGGACATATCTCCTGTTAACTTGTCTTGACTTTTTCTGTAAACACCAGTCAATCCTCTTTCATTTAGTTACAAAATGTTTTTTATGAGACGTATGTTTGCCAATACGAAAACTCACACATAAACTCATCACTAACAGTTTGGGTTAGGGTTAGGTCTGATGTTCTGAGTGAAGGTTACCTCCAGGATACCACAGTACATCACAGCCCATACATCTAGATTTTGAATATCAGCTAATATGTCATTTTTGGACTCCCTAATATCGGTATCGGCCTCTAAATTCCAGTATGGGTGGGGTTGTGGTAACCAGGCCTGACGTAGCCTGACGTAGCCTGACATCCATATGAACACCTCTTCACTTGGAAGAATGGAAAACAAACAGCAATACACCAATTCAGACCTCTTTGTATTATTCTATATATTATTATATTATATTATTCAGGTGGGATCTGGTCTTTTTAGGCCTGCGTAAGCTTTAATTGTATTTTTTTAACTTAAAGGTGCTGTATGTAAACTTTAATTGTATTTTTTTAACTTAAAGGTGCTGTACGTAAGCTTTAATTGTATTTTAACTTAAAGGTGCAGTATGTAAGCTTTAATTGTTTTGGTTTTTTTTACTTAAAGGTGCAGTATGTAAGCTTTCAGAGCTGTTATTCGAGTGTCATTTGTTGGAAATGCCATAGCCAGCTGTTAGTGATTGAAATGCACTGTGTGCATTGTGTTTTGAGTTCACTATGCCTGCTTCTCTATGAGGCAGCTGAGATTGAAGTCCAGTCCTGGTCAATTTGCACCAATCAGCGCATCTCTTCCATCAGTGACATGCAACGTGAAATGCAACACTTCTCATTGGTGGATGAATGTAGGGAGGGTGCAGAGGGAGACGCACAGACACAGAGCATGTTGAAACTTCTGGAACAGTTACTGCTAGTCTTCATACTACCTCATCATGTTGGAGCCATTGAGTCCTAACATTGACATGATAGATCTGTAACCCTTTCATCCTTACTCTACACTTCTACTTGGCCAATACTTTAGATATGGACTGTCACCATGAGTGTGACACCGGGCTAAGCAGGACTTTAGCTGAAAGACCTCAGCTCATGCTCTTGTTAATACGGGACACCTCCAGGAGGGTCAACATAGTGGATTACATGGCTTCAGCCCTGACCATCCTGGGAGCCTGGGGCCCCGTACATCCACCTGTCACGGAGAGGGCCTGGCCTCAGGTCTCATGAATATCAATAGTGAAACACAGCCGACATCAGCTCTCTGTCTCCGGGCTTCAGATGGACTGTTGAATGGACATTTTCTAGTCAAACAGGTTGATAGGCCTACATTTCTGTCCACTTTGTTCATATTTTCCTAGGCCACACTGGTCATAATGATGTGGAGACTGAATCGTCGTGATGGAGGTTTATTTCAGTTGAGTGTCCCATGACAACGGTCAATGTTCTCTGTAATGGACATTGTGGCTCTGTTGAGTATTGGCTCATTATCGTGTCCTCCAAGCATCATAAAGATGAGACCACTGTCATAAAACTTTAGGGCACAGTCTTTTCACTGTCAATTCTACACGCATACAATTCTGTTATCAGTGTTCAAGGTGTAGAACACACACACAGACACCCCTGTGCTGTTAAACAGTAGGTGGCCACTTGATTATTGTCATTATTCCCCTCCACGGCTTGTCCATGCATGTGTTTGCTAAAGATGTGTGTGGCTTTCACACATCCTTCTCTCTCGCTCTATCTCTCTCTCTCTCGCCCTATAGTGCCCAACCCTATAGCTGCTGTTGAGAGGTGGGCGTCTCTCTCTCTCTCTCTCTCTCGCCCTATAGTGCCCAACCCTATAGCTGCTGTTGAGAGGTGGGCGTCTCTCTCTCTCTCTCTCGCCCTATAGTGCCCAACCCTATAGCTGCTGTTGAGAGGTGGGCGTCTCTCTCTCTCTCTCGCCCTATAGTGCCCAACCCTATAGCTGCTGTTGGGCGGCTCACGTGTCCCGTTTCCTAACATAACATGGCAGCGTCCTGTGGCCCTGACCTCTCACTCACTTACACCTTCAAAGGGAGATGCAAGATGAAGACAGTTCACTCAAAACACCAATTGTTTCTCTATGAGCCCTGCTATGTTTGTATTTTATTACTTATCAAACTGCCCTAACCACATTGGTCACTGCATCCGAGTTACAAATGTAGGCAGTTAAATAAATAATAGTGCATCAGAATGCCCTTTTGTCCACTTCTGGACACTCATTAGGCTGCTGGATTTATGAATGCTTTAGTTCTGGATTCTGGCAAGCCTTGCCAAGGATTCTGTGTGGCGCCAGATACGTGTGTTGGTAGATGTTCTACCTGCCCACCCTGACGGGAGGCGTTGAGGCATCAAACGCTTAGTGTTGTTTTGCTCACTGTTATTGGATTTTCTGTGAAGCGAAGTCTCTGTAGTCAGCAGATGGCGGCTGCTGCCACCTAGTGGCTATTTGTTAATTACATCATAGGCGTTTCATAAGAATCAAAGGTCAGTGTTAAACAGGTGCCTTCCACCCGGAACGGAGGACGATGGGAAGTGATTTGCTGTAACGTTTCACCAATGACATCCAGTTGGAGCCCGGGGAACAAATGTTTTGCCAACAGGGTTTTTAGTTTCCACTGAAGTGTAAGCCCTGCAGGTCTGTGCTTTGTAAACCTCTGAAATGGTATCACTCCCTTTGTTTCAACATTTCATCCCAGTCTCTGTCTCTGAGCTTTATTGGAATGGGAAACATGCATGGACCTGCAAGGACCAAAAAAAAAAAAAAAATATATATATATATATATATATTAAAAAAAACATTTAAATGGTAAAAAATACAATGTGCTAACCAACCTCTCTGTCTCTCTCTGTGTCTCCACCACCTCCAGGTGATCACATGCTTTGGTATCTCGGTGCTGTCCAGCCGTTTCGTGGGCTTTGCTGTGGTGGCGCTGCTGGTGGAGATCAACTCTGTGTTCCTGCACCTGCGGCAGATGCTGCGCCTGGCCCAGCTGGCGTCAGGGACCCCGTACCGCGTCAACAGCATGGTCAACCTGGGTACCTACGTGGTGTTCCGCATCAACACGCTGGCCTGGATGACGCGCTGGCTGGTCCTGAACCGCGACAACGTGCCCCTGGTGTCCTACACGGTGGGCAGCGTGGGCATGGCCATCATGACCGCCATGAACATCGTGCTCTTCTGCCGCCTGCTACGCAGCGACTTCCTGAAGGGCAGCACACGGGAGGGCAAGAAGGAGGTCTAGGAGGAGGTGGTGTAGGAGGAGGAGGAGGAGAGATCCGGTTGATTCACAGACATGGTTTTGCCGTATAGATATATACATACACACATGTGTATATACTATATCAATCTCAATATTTGGTACCATATTGCCTTTTACCGTGGAAAACATTCTGACTAGCTCGGACAGTTGCGTGTCCGTCGTGCCTACAATGCCAGCGGAGGTGCAGGTTGGTACAGTACATGGTACAGTACATGGTACAGTACATGCAGACATGCTTTGTGCAGAGAGACCTCCAGTAATGGTTTGTTGAAGATGTGGCTCCATGGGAATGGACAAGCCATTATGACGGCTCACCTGCTGGCTGGCTGACTAATGCTAGATTATGTTTATGAATGAATGAAGGAAAACTAAAAAGTCCATGTGAAGTAAAACCAATGACCTTATTTTCACAAAGGCTGTTCAAACTGAACTTGTGTATAATAGAATATAGCACAGTGTCCAAGCAGAGTGTAAACATTGTTCATGAGACCATAGTAGTGTGCCACGAGAAGGAAGTGTAAAAAGTACTAACTGTTGAGCTAAACATTTATTTGTCAAAGGTTATAATTCTCTCTCCTACAGAGAGTCTGTGGAGTCCAATACTTCTTCTGTCTTATTAAGCGAAGCACTGAAGTCTTTAGTCAACTAAACATGCTTGCTACCTCAGGAACCCTCTGCCTCTTCTGTTCTTAGTTATTCACATGTGGGTGTTGGAGTCAAACTTTATAGTATCTTGTCGTTGAATTTTAGTATAATTATCTTATCCAATTGGATTATAATGCTCTTTCAGCCAGGAGTAGACAGCTGTCTGTTGTTGTTGTTCACCGTTTGTCCTACAGAGGCCACTGCCCTCCATATTACCTCATTAACTTTACTGTGAGGGGGAACGTTCTACATAAATCTACAGAAGTTGGCAAACATTTAGTATAACCTCACTATGTTTCAGTGCCATTGTACATTTTACTAACATGCAGGAGCTGTTGCTGATTGGGAAGGGCTTTGGGAAAGGAATCCTGAATGAATCAATCTACACACCAAGCACTACCATGATGCCTTTCCATCTTGGCTTAATTTCTTAAAATGTAAACAAAAAAAAACAAAAATAATAATAAGCTATGTTTTTTTTTTTACTGCATATTTTAGGGATATGGATATTTTTGTAAATGTGTAATTTATTTGTGCTAAAGGTTGTCATGACATTTGTAAAAGAAAATGATAATTTGCTTTGCCTTTTGTGCATTGTCTTTGTGTGATTGAAATTAATATTAAATGTTAAAGCCATGATGTGGTCCAGTACTGTGCCTCAGGGTTTTTTACTTTGTCGTTTTCTGAACTAGACGCTTTGTTGTCGTTTTCTGACTTGTAATAGACCCGTTTTCTGGCTTGTAATAGACTTGTTTTCTGACTTGTAATAGACCCGTTTTCTGGCTTGTAATAGACTTGTTTTCTGACTTGTAATAGACTTGTTTTCTGACTTGTAATAGACTTGTTTTCTGACTTGTAATAGACCCGTTTTCTGGCTTGTAATAGACTCGTTTTCTGACTTGTAATAGACTCGTTTTCTGACTTGTAATGGACTCGATTTCTGACTTGTAATCGGCTTGACTCGGCCGGTTCCTGGTTTATGACGACAGTAAATGTTTCAGTCGCAGTTGAATGAAACAAACTCAGCCTTGACTTGTAGAACAATTTAAGACAAATGTACTCTTTGTAAGTCGCTTTGGATAAGTGTCTGCTAAATGCCCTAAATGTAATTGTAGAAGACTCTTCATCCCAAAGTGTCTTATTGGTCTGTCGTCATAGGACTCCTCATCCCAATGTGTCTTATTGGTCTGTCGTCATAGGACTCTTCATCCCAATGTGTCTTATTGGTCTGTCATCACAGGACTCCTCATCCCAATGTGTCTTATTGGTCTGTCTCCATAGGACTCTTCATCCCAATGTGTCTTAATGGTCTGTCATCATAGGACTCCTCATCCCAATGTGACATGTCTTATTGGTCTGTCGTCATAGGACTCCTCATCCCAATGTGACATGTCTTAATGGTCTGTCGTCATAGGACTCCTCATCCCAAAGTGACATGTCTTAATGGTCTGTCGTCATAGGACTCCTCATCCCAATGTGTCTTATTGGTCTGTCGTCATAGGACTCCTCATCCCAATGTGACATGTCTTAATGGTCTGTCGTCATAGGACTCCTCATCCCAAAGTGTCTTATTGGTCTGTCGTCATACTGTACTCTGTTCCATTTCCACAAACTCTTCTGGCAACTTTGTCTTTCTGCAGCTTTCGACCTCGATTGTGAATGTTTTATTGTTATTAATGAGTGTATATGATGCCGTTAGATTCATGTCCCCCTTCTGCTTTATGGCTCGGTGAATGAGGATTGTTTTGTCCATGCAATCATCCCAAGTCAATGTGGCTCTTTGTACCAACCACTATTAGTGTTTTAAAGTATAACAGCTGGCTTGGATTTCCAAATCTATTCTTACAAAACAAACAAAGTGCAGGAGTTCTGTTTGTTATTGTCCATGTTTGCTTCACATTGAGTCATTAGGTTGAGAGATTCATAGAAGGGTTTATAGAAAGTGTTTGACTTGAATTAAATAGATGAATTCGTTTAGGATTATTTGTGATTTCTTTTTTTTCTGTTGAGTGCTAAATTGCTGGATTTGATGGTGGTTTATACAAAAAAGCTAATTTCGTTTAAATCTGAAGGCGATATTGAACATAACTGAGATGTCGAAGGTTAAATGATTTATATCCTGACTACAGACTAGTTAGAATTATGGTAGACCGACGCGCGTAATAATTGTTCGCAGGTTTTTACTCCAGTGTCTTTCTTTATACAATAACATATAGCCTATTTGTTTAATGCAAAAAATAAAGAACACGTAATTCATCTTTTGAGCCTTTTTATTTCCAAACGTAGCCTATTGCTAAACTCACCAGGCTCCGCAAGTCGTGGTCGTGAAGCCCGAAGGTGCATGAAAGCTCTGCCATCACATCCATGCTTCTGACATGAAGACGCCAATACGGTTGGCATACCTGACAGCTTTTAGTTCAGGTTGTTTCGGTTTAAATTCAGTTTAATTTTATTTACAGCGAATGAAAATCCAAGTGCAGTTCGTGTGAAAGATGGCCAGGCTGCGGAGGCCAGCGCCAGCATCCTCTGAAGCAGTGAGTGGGTCTTCCTCGGTGCTGATGATGTTATGGAGTCAGTCGTCCAATCAGCAGCGCTGCTGCCTCCCGTCGTACGATGATCTCCAGCCTTCCGGTCACGGTGCGTGTTGTCACCGCGTCTCCGCCGGGCAGACACAAGCTCTTGTGTTCGAGGACCAGCGGAGATGCGTGCGGTGAAACCGATTGCGCATCGTTTTCAGTGTGTGCGTTCGTGTTGACCTCTCCATGTTTAGTCTCCATCGACACAGATGTCGCCATGAACACCGATTCGCCCGTAGACCGCAATGCAGTGCGCGTTCGTTAATTGATATCTCGACATTATTGCGATTTCTTTCTTTTGTTGGATCAAACGTCGCCAGCTTCAGAGCCCCTGAACGCCACACGCCGCAGCGACAGCCTGCAGGAATTACATTTACATTACATTTACATTACATTCCACCATCAATTTGAAACAAGATGCTCCGGTCGGAGGGCTTGTTTATCTCTCAGAAAAATCACGTTTCTTAATATTTTGGGGCTTTGACGTCAAGAGGTAAGCCTTCCAGTTGCAGCTGTAAACATGTAATTCCTGACATTTGTCTGTTCCGTAGCTTGTAGGTTTCTGTCGTTTACGGCGTTTGGTTTAATTCCTGGTTTATGCTGCATGACCTAGATATAGGCGAGCCAACTTTATGTTCTCTTCGTCGAAATCGATTGTAAATATGCTAAACTTCGATACTTGTATTTCAGCTATAGCACGGCAGTGTATATCTGAATGATATCAAACTAATAATCACAGCATGTTGTACATGTAAATGTTGTAAACATTTGGTAGTTTTCTGTCTGTCTGTCTATCTGTGTGTCTGCCTGCATGTCTGTCTATCCCTCTGACTCCCTCGCTTTTACTCAATGACAGAACACGTGTTAAGAGTGAATAGCAAAGACGATTGGCTAGCGTTATCCAAACAGAACGTCCCTATTCCCTCACCATCGAACCACAGTGCTTCCTCTACCTGCAGTGTGTGAGGAGCTTGAGGACGGACCATGGACTCTGAATGCAGCCTGCCGGGTCAGCTGGCCAGCGTGGAGCGCAACATCATCTTCCTCCAGCAGGAACACGTCACCCTCCTCCAGGGTCTCCACCTGGAGGTCCTGGCCCTGCAGAAACGATGCACAGGTGACCACCATTACTGCTGTGTGTGTGTGTGTTTGGAGAGCACTACTATATAGGCAATACATCCATCTACAACCATTTTGGCCTAAACTGCCTCTAGTGTATAATCCTGTGACTCATTTGAAGCTGTGATGTCATGGTGATGACATCATGATTCCTGGAGACTCACATCTTATTTCCCGCCCCTGGCCTCGTGAACTGGCTGTCCCTTTAATCAAACTGAGGGGAATGGGTTCTGCTGATGCTGTTCATCACAGATACACACAAGAGACGAGAAAGGTTATGGATAGTCACACTCACCCATCCATCATGTAGAATTCATATATGTTATGTTTGAGCATCGTGATCCATATAAATTAGATTAGACTGGACTACACTGTATGTATGTGTGTGTGTGTGAGCAAACAATGGATTAAGCCTTATCTTAGTTCCAGCCTTTCATGAAGAAGCTGTGTGGAGACAAACCAAGGGGAACTAATGCAGATTCTCACAGTCCCTTCCCAACATTGAAGTGTGTTCTCCATCATCAAGGAGATTGTCGTGTCGTGTGTAGCTTCTCTGGAACAGGAGTAAGTGAAGGTCTTAGATGTCCTTCAGAGCTGTCCTAGAACTTACCAGAACCTTGGATGTCCTTCAGAGCTGTCCTAGAACTTACCAGAACCTTGGATGTCCTTCAGAGCTGTCCTAGAACTTACCAGAACCTTGGATGTCCTTCAGAGCTGTCCTAGAACTTACCAGAACCTTGGATGTCCTTCAGAGCTGTCCTAGAACTTACCAGAACCTTGGATGAAGTCGCTGACATTCATGTAGGAAGGTGCAGCGGCTTGTTTGAGACGCATTGGATGTTTCTGCATGGTTGCACACGCACGCGCACGCACGCACGCACGCACGCACACACACACACACACACACACACACACACACACACACACACACACACACACACACACGCACATGCAGTTTCTTAAATAGTACCTTTTGTTGTGCCGTGGGTCAGATGAAAACATGGTTGAAACATCATAATTCATTGATTAACAGAAGAGGGTTCAGGAAATAGCCTCTGAGACTTCTGATCAAGCAAGTCTCTCCATCCCTCTCTCTCGTTGGCGTTGTGATGGGGGGATGTCTTGAACTGGACTGACGGATCCCAATCCCAATGGATCATAGATTTGAATGGACTGTGAAGGTAACCAGGCGTTGGAAGGGCAGGGCTGATTATGTTGGTTTGACAGTTTGCAGATGAAATGTGAGATTGCTGTTGGTAGTCAGTTGGAAAAAGCCCTCAGTAGAGAGTGGAACTGGAGAAGTGACATCTTAGCTACAACGCGACAGCCTCCCTGGACCAACTCTGCTGTTCAGGTGGAATTTTCCTGGAATGGATTCCTGGCACTAACACTAACAAGCACTAACATTTCTCAGGGCAGTTTTCTGTTGTCACTGATTCCCAGTCCTTTGTGTGTCTGTGCTGGTCTGTTCTGGTGCTGGGTTAGGGTTAGGTTAGGGTTAGGTTAGGGTTAGGGGGCTAAGGGGTGTGGCAGCGTGTTAGGGTTAGGGTTAGGGTTAGGTTAGGGTTAGGGTTAGGGGGCTAAGGGGTGTGGCAGCTCACAGGACTCCAGAACTACGCCTTCTGTTTTTATGTTCTAAAGGCTTTTTTTCCACTTGAATTTGAATTCATTCTAATGCACACGAGCTCCGACATTATGGACCATTTGAAACATCCACAAGGTAGATGAAAGAAAGGAGGATTATTATATTATTATTGTTTTATTATTATTTATTTGTATTTATTATTATATAATTATCATCTTTCCTTTCCAGACGACATCATACTATCATTCATTACTTTTAATATATCCTGACTTGTTTTTACTAGTAGGCTATTATAGCTGAACAAGCCTGCCGTAGGCCTGTGCGTGCTGGCCTCTACATGATGTGTCAGTCACCACAAAGACAGCAGAGACCAGCAGACCTTGTTCATGCCAGGTTAAAAGGCCCAGGGAATATTGGGAATATTGAGGCAGGAGTTGATTCATTCTAATTTATTGTTTTTTAACCTGGTAACATGAAAATCTTTCACTTAAAAATATCTTGGCTGACAAAATGCTATTCTGCTATCTCGACATCATATTTACTGTGTTCTCCTGCATGTATTCAATACATAATAATGTATATACATAATATGAACGACATTTCAGAGACAATGTCTGGAAGACAAACAAATGTGGTTCATTGTGAAAATATTAAACACACAATTAGTGTTATTGTGCTTACATTTGTAATCCATATTTGTCCAGGACTGAAGTCTGAAGATACAGTACATCTGACAGCATATGATCCTGACACAGGCACCCACTTCACAAAGAAATCTATTGACTCTGTCCTCAGTAACAAAGCTTAGCCAGACGTACATTCAGGAGGCATGCATACACATACATGGAGGCAACTCCATCATATGGGATCAAGGGTTTCATCCTCTGTCTTCACACCGTCTCTTCTTTTCTGCCCTACTTTTGTCAGAGCTGGCCTGTGAGCTGAGTCTAAAGTCTCCGGGTAAAAACCAAATAGGTAAGTCAGCACTGTAACCTTCGCCATTCTCCTCATCTCTCTCCTTCTGCTTTCTGTTCCGCCATGTTCCCCGCAGAGCGCCGTGAGCTCTGAGCAGACTCTCCACACAACCTCTCTGCCTGTCGCCTCATAACGTCAGTCTTTCACTCACGATCACTGCAGCCGGAGCTTTCCACATCCTCCTCCTGCTCCTCCTGCTGCTCCTCCTCCTCGCGGGCCCAGAGGGGGTGTTGGATTACAGGCCTCAGCTCCAACAGCAGCATAGACGCAGACAGACAGAGACAGAACAACAGGAAGGGAGAGACAGGAGGGGAGAGACAGAGAGAAACAACAGGAAGGGAGAGTAAAA